>OMKK01012066.1:2161-14070 GCA_900302305.1 Polymixia japonica | reverse complement strand
GTCCACACATCACGTCTCCTGAGACGACCTCCCTGTATTGACGAAACTACTTGTTTCTCTCTTGAACTTTCTGCTTCTCCCGTCCCTCTTCCTCCCGCGATCCTCCGCTCCACTCCTCTCACATACTTAATTTTCCCTTCCTTTATTCTGCATTATTCCTCTCTCCCCTCCCCGATGGCTCAAAGTAGCTTTGCCTCAACTTCCTTCCCTTCCCTTTCTGTCCGTCTGTCTTTATTTCTCTTTGTATTCTCTATCCCTCCCTAGCCCACCCCTCTTCTGTGCTCTAGTGTTTGTGTAGGGTTTAGGACCGTATGGCTCTATTAATGGCACCTCTGACTTCAAAGTGCTCCCTGCTACCTGTCACAAATTCATTGCTGTATCCCATCATCACAAGAACATCCCACCGACACTGATACGCTCATTACCGCCGCCCGGGCCAAGACCACTCGGCTCAGCTTATTCACAACAATCCCCACGCTGCATTCCAGAGCTGGGGTCCTATGGAGCCTATTTATATAAGTGTGACACATATAGAGCCCTGCTAACGTTGGCTGAGGAGATCATTAGCAGATCTCACAGTGCAATGACGAAATTCCTTCCCTGCCTTCTTGCTTGATTTTCTGCTTCTGTATATGTGTATGTACAGTATATACAGTATACCATTGTACATGTGTGTGTGTGTGTATTCCAGAACTCGAGTGCAGACCACCGCGTGCGGCTGGACCTGGGCCTGTGGGACAAGTTCAGTGAGCTGGCCACAAAGTGCATTATCAAGATCGTGGAATTTGCCAAACGAGTGCCTGGCTTCACGGGGCTGACCATCGCTGACCAGATCACGCTCCTGAAGGCCGCTTGCCTGGACATCCTGGTATGCATTCACATTCATTTTTTAGGAGCAATATTACAGCAATATCGGTAAGAATTAACAGTAGCTCTCCATGGGGTTAATAAGGCCTGTTCAAATTGATGGGGAAAAAATCCATTAAAAAAACACAAACACACAAGATTTATATCTTTACTGGATTGCCAATTATCTATATTATTAGTATTTGCGCTAATACCATCATTGCTCTTTGCTGTGTAAGAATCTTGGTTAAATTCAGTTAGGCTTTGCAGTCAGTCAATAACCGCAATCTCAAGGGGATTGGTCGATTTAACCTCAGGACCACCTCCCATTAGTGCAATCCTCAGAACTTATTGGGTGACCTACTCAGATAGCCAATGGGAGATCAGCGGAGATCAGGGCAATTGATTGTCCTAGCCAATTGGATTCTTAATGTAGAGTAGTTATCTACATCAGAGATTAGATTACACATGCTGAAACATTATTCACTTTTCACTCGCTAATCTTTGCGGGATGGATTGAAAAGACCTGACTGTTATTCTTCAGTAAGTTGGCCTGTATTTGTTTATGACGCTGTGTATTCTTTATGGAGTACAGATGTGGAAATGGCTGCATTGCTAGCAGACTGCCGGCGGCCGGGGGTTCCTTTGTTTGTTTGTTATTTAGGAGTTGTTAAGTCGAGCAATGTGCTGTACTAATGTAGCTTCAGTAATGAGATGGAAAAGGGAAACGGCTGTCTCTCTTCCTCCCTCTCATCTATGCTTGGCTTTAGTTGAGCTCTGGAACCCCGGAGGGCCTGGAATTGTGGGGGGTGGGGGTGATTTGATTAGCACTCACTGCTCAGAGAGAGGGAGGGAGAGAAGGAGGGAGGCAGGGAGGAAGGGAACGAGGGGAACTGAGTAAGAAAGCAGAGGGGAGGAGGCGAGGGTTGTCTGAAGCTCCGAGAGTCACGCGCCTTTTCCTTCACCGTCAGGACTCTTTTTTTTTTTTTCTTCCTTTTTTCAAGCTCATCTCATTCCCGCTGATCTCTCTGCTTACACCTCAACCCTGCTCACTGTTCCCAGCTCCACATCTCCTCGCTATACTATCGCCCCTGGCTCTCCTCCTGACCTGAAAAGCCCCCTTCTCTCTCTCTCTCTCTCTCTCTCTCTCTCTCTCTCTCGTATCATGTCGTGTTGTTGACATGCCGTAAATTACAAGCAGCAGCTGAGTGTGTTCTTATTCTCCAGTCAAGGAGCTTCTTTGTGTAATATGTTATCCTTGCTCTGCACTAGATACTTTCACTTGCGTGGAGTGGAGAGTGGAGAGGTCTATAGGCCTATGCTGTTCTCCTTACTACTACTACTATGACACTATTATGAATACACACACACACACACACACATTCAGAAAGTGGGACTGAGTAACGCATTGAGTGAGTGTGTGTGTGTGTGTGTGTGTGTGTGTAAACACGAGTGCATTACATACCTGTTATCACTCATAAACTTGTAATATATCATAAAAAAAAACACTCATAAAATTGTAATTTGCCCACTCGGCACCTATTGCACTTCTGACCATCCTGGAAGGGGATCCCTCCATTGTATTCCTTCCATTTTTCCTAATTAGGTTTTTGTGGGAGTTTTTTCTTGGCCAATGGCGGGTTAAGGTCAGGGGGTGTCGTTTAATTCCTTGTAATTGTGGGCTTGTGAAGCCCTTTGAGACTGTAAAGTGATTAAGGGCTATATAAATAAACTTGACTTGACTTGACTTGATTACTCATTGTTTTTCTCTTTCTATTAGGCCTTACATATAGTGCTGTGCAAAATCAATTGATGAATTTGTTAGTATAGATTACATTTTCAAATGTGAAAAAGCACACAGAGGTGAGGAGGAGAGGAGAGGTGAGGGACACAGAGGTGAGGAGTTGGAGGCCAGGTGACTTTCTGGCTCTCGCTCAGTGATAAAGACCCTCTCTAACAGATTTCTGTGGTGAAGGGCGTGCATATTGTGCTCAGTGGATGGTTGAGGGAGTGTCAGAGGAAAGATCAAACAGTGTGTGTGTGTGTGTGTGTGTGTGTGTGTGTGTGTGTGTGTGTGTGTGTGAGAGAGAGAGAGAGAAAGAGAAGAAGAGAGTGAGAGACCAATGAATTTTTTAATAAAATCAGTGTGTGTATTATGACAAAACTGAATGTTTAGACATTTTTATCTACAGTAAGAAAAAAAAACATAAACAAAGGACAACACAGTCTGTGGTCCCAAGAGTCATTTCTGCTGACGATCCCTGAAAGCGTTCCTGCCCTCTGACCCCAGCGTGCTGTAGCCTGACGGTACACCTTCATAGTGTAAAATAGTTCAAAGTATTGGGATGTACTGTTTTTGCTCTGTGCCGCTCTACTCACTTTGACTCTCCTCTCCTTTTCTCTCCTTTTCTCTTATATTGTCTGTTACTTATTTTGAAATGTATTTATTTTGGTTCTACCTAAAACTAAACAGGCCTCCGCTGTCTCAGCCAGGCCTCCTCCGGGCCTCCTTCCTCTTGCTAACCTGGCTAAAGAAAGGATAACTAGAAAAATAAAATAACAATCTACCCGCCAGAATACCAGCAGCCACCAGCTTTCTATACCTTCCTCCACCTCTCCACCGCTCTGCCTCTTTCTCCCCCCCCTCTTTTTCCTGTGCTCTAATCACGCTCACCTCTTTCTCTTTCACTTAACCCGTCGTCTGAGGTATGGGATTACATCCCAGTGTCCATTTAAAAAGCCAGGAATTATCAGCCGCTTCCTTTCTCATTCATAGCGGAACAGGAATTCTAACAGCAAGCTGAAAGAGCAGGGCACGGGGGAGAGACATCTCAAATGTGTGCGATATTCATACAGTTGATATTATGAGGCCCTTCTACAAATGACAGAGCGCGGAGCCACTAAGAAGCTTAAGGTATAATGAAAACAGTGTTCCTCCTGCGGCGATGATGCGCTCCCCACGACGGAAAGGGAGGAGAGATTGGTGTTTACTGAGAGATTGCCTTGACTCATATTTAAGTAAAGCAGTGTCTGTCCTGAACCAGACAGGAGGGAAAGAACCAGAGACAGTGCAACAACAGCGTGCTTAGATAAGCCCCTGCTCGGTGAGGACAGACAGGCATGAAAGTGAGCATATTCTTAAGTCTTCCAGATGCTCCTCCTGAGCCTGAGAGTGAGATTATGTTTAGAGTGAGTGTAGGCAGGTGGACCCAGAAGGGATGATTATGTTCATTTGTAAGCGCATTTCTGAGCCCTGGGGAATGAGCTGATGACGTGCATTGGACCATTTTTGCAGGTGTGGTGGAGCCTGCATGGTAATTTTGAATAAGTAGAGCAAAAAGAGACTTAGAGAATCTCTCTGTAAACTGGCCATCAACCCTCTAACTCACCATTTCCCTAGAGTTGTATCTAATGTATTCATCAATAGTCCAAATTGTTTCCGATATGTAGTAATATTTGACTCACACACTGACACAACAACATCCCTATGTAATTAAATTAAATGATGGCTTATACAGAAACAAACGGTCTAGAGAGTCAATAATACCAAGTATATAATACCAGTACAATACAAAGCAAATTAACATAAACCCTAGCATTATGGTAGTACTACAGAAGACCACAAGAGATCAGTATAACAGTGAGTGCTACAGTCCTCAGGCAGGCCTAGCATATCAAGGGAGACTGCATTATTTTTTAGACGAATGGGTTATAATCTAAACACTACATTTAAGTACAATGACATTGTGTTAAATTTTGTACATTGCAGCATTTGCTGCAAATACAAAAGACAAGGGCTCGTCCGGGATTTGAACCCGGGACCTCTCGCACCCAAAGCGAGAATCATACCCCTAGACCAACGAGCCACATGCATTGAATCTAAAAAAATGAGTATATACAGTGTCAGCAAGTAATTTAATATATCTAATAAATAAATATTAGAATGTGGTTCTCATAATTTGGTTGGCTGAAGATTGCGCTTTCACGACACAACGTGAAAAAATAAACCAACACAGGGGAAACGTCATATAAGTTAACTGTTACATGCATTTGGTGGACCTCTCAGAGTTTTCCTATGAAATTGGCTTTTCATACGACGTATTCATGATACATCAATTAATAGATTCGTAGCATCAAGTACAATACACCACAAAGTGAGGACATTTGCCTTTTCTTCAGAAATACGCAGAGGAATTCTATTCAGTAGCTAAGCTTACAGTATAACTAACTATAGCAATGTAATCAGTCCAATTTGAAATGCACATTGTACTGTTATATTTCTCTGATAGAAGCCCTGTTTTATTTGTATTTTAAGAGATCCTGGATGCTTGTCTTGTTGCTCTCTTCCTTCACTCCTTCTCCAAGTTGACACTTCTTCAGACGCTTAGGAAAAGACTCCAGTAGACCCAGCAACAGCAACATGTTTCCAAACTAGCTGGCGCAGGATTCATTTCCATTACAAAATAACATAATATCATTTTTGTGCCAGGTTTAATTTTTTGGTTTAATTTGAGCGTTCATCTATTCAATGATTCACGTTGTAGAAAAAAGTGATGAGTTGCGCTAAACTGGTGGGGTAATTTAATTAGTACTAGGTGAACTTATTTTGACTGTGGTTGTTGGGCTGGAAACCAAGTGGAAGTTTCATTTTCTTCCAAAAAGAGAATGGTACCATTTTTTATTTTATTCTGGCTATTTTCTTCACTTTACACTTTATAACAAGTACTTATTAGCATTGCAATCAGTCTTTATTGAAATCAGTTGGTGGTTATGCACAGCCACTGTTCTAGCTTTTGAGACACCAGTTTCAATTAATAATAAATAAAAATAAAAATAAAAGAAATAACACACTTCAGTCAAAAATCTAAGATATACCTTCATGTGGCTGATGACCTTGTAAATGAAGAAAGGAACTGCAATGCTGAGAAATGCTGAGGTCATATAAGGAATTGTAAATAAAAATGTAAACATCATATATGCTTACATTTTGCTGACATATTTATTGACACCTGTACATTAGCCTTAATGAATGTATATGTTTTAGGGATCAAGCAGGACCGTGCCTTTAGACATTGTTGGCGTAGCAGGTACAGTACATTTTGGAACAGATACAGTATGTAGATTTGTTGTCCTACATATTATTCCAGACTGTTCTCTCATCTGTTATGGTTTATCTCTCCTCAGACGTCTCTACGTTATTCTGGCTCTCTGGAGGGGTATGCGTCTAGCAACAAACCAGGACTAATTGCTGTGTGCTGAATTCAACTCTCCAGGGTCTGTACAGTCTCCCTGGTGGGAACCCTCTGGGGCCCTGAAACCAAAACCAATCTGAGGCTGCAGAGGTACAGAGAGTTTTACCCCATATACACTAGGCTACAGGATGACTGAATGATTAACTTGTTTATCCCTTGACATTGATATAAAGTAATAAATGCACATGCTTCTAATCTCACTTTCTCTATGTATTTTGGTGAGTTGTATAAGTCACGGCAGGGTCAGAGCTCCTACAGAGCTTCCATGAAGAGCAGTTTGGTCGTTGGTCAAGTATGAGGATTACTCTGAGCAGTATAAAATTGACTTTAGCATTCAGCATTTTTTTTTAGTCCAGAATTTGTGTGATAAACACATTTAATGAATTAATAAATTAATGCAATCCTCCAGGGCAAGCTCACCGGGAGGCAGCTAAACCCCTCCAAAGCATCTGTAAAAGAAAGTGTGACATTTTAAACCCTGTTCAAATAACATCTAAGCTGAGTAGAAATATCTAACTTAAGTTAGTCATATTTAAAGTAAAATAATATTTCTGGTATATTTCTCAGTACCACTTGATCAACTGGAGAGTTTAGGAGACGAGAGGGAGCACAGCAGGGAACATCTGTGATGAATGTGTTGTGCTTCTCAGATGAATTTTTTTTTTAGTAAATATTTGCAATATTACCCAACTATATTACCTCGAAATGTTACCATGCATATCGAAGGTAACTGTTGAATGACTGTGGTACTGCAGCCTGTCAGCGGCGTTGTGGCCCTTCACTTGTTCACACCCAATGCATTCTGGGTAGTGCTAAGGAAGCTGCACCGGAATTTGAAGAATTCGAGGTTGTCCTCCGCAACTCTGCGCTTCGTCCCCGGCCAGTCCCTCTATACTCCTCTGTAGATCTATTGCAGACAACCTGTAAGGTAATGCTACACATTTCAGCGATTCCCTCGCTTACGAAGCTGTCGCAACCGTGTCACGTCCGCGGTATCGTAGCTAAAGCGAGGCATGGCTATCTCTCACCCCGCCGAGGAGCTAGTTAACGCTAGTTAGCTTATGTTGTCTGTAGCTTTAGGCGGACAGCTAGCGCTAACTGGCTAGCTTTAGCAACCGACTTTGATTTTAGCTGGATGGTGTTTGAAGATCGGCCGATAAATGCACGTATGATGGCAGGATATGTCTTTGCTAACGTTTATTGTAAAACGTCGCCCACGTCTGTATAACTCAAACGCTCCACGTCACATCGGCTAGTTAACATGTTTAGCTGTCGGCCGTTTGTTCGTGTTGGGTCCCATCCCAGATTCAATTACCAGTCCGACAGTATTTGTTGATTTACTGGCGCCGATTTAGCCCAGTAGGCTCAGGCAACACAGCTCCCAGGCTAAAAACAAGTTAGTTTTCTGGCTATCGCGAAAAGTGGACCGTCTACGGTCTATTCTTGCGAATTAGCTAAGTAACTAGTAACCTAGTTGTTCTCTGTCATGTATGCGTTTCATATAAACCACCCACTTCTGTTGAAATGAACGGTCTCCTATAAGACAGGATGCAGCCACCCGGAGTATGAGATTTATTGCCAATCATTATCTGGTTAATGCTATTCCTTGGTCATAAAACAGTACAAATTACATGGCACTGCTAGCTAGCAAGGTAACGACTACATATGATGGAAACTGTGGAGACTTTTTTCTTATCTCGAAGTGAACGTGATGTAATGAGCTATAGCTGTAGTCTGCCCATGTAACCAGCCGGAAAAGAGGGCTGACAGTTTTTGTGGTGAGACAGCTCTCACTAACTATTCTGTGCACAAACCAGACTTCCTGTCTCTCACACACAGAAAGGCCTCCAGTCCTACTATGTTACCTCCATTTTAGAAAGACCCCATAGATCTAGTTCATTGCTTCCACAGTTACAGAGAAATCTTGAATATATATTTCATTCTTGAATAATTCAGTATGTAATTAAATCTTTCTTTTGGCAGGTTTTAAAACCAGAAAAATGTCTCAGGCAGACAAAATGAAGGTGAGTCCCAGATAAAAATTAAGGGATATTTTCCATCTGAACAATGCCATAATACTAATTTCTGCTTTCTCTTTCAACTCCAATGACTTACTCACTCGCTCAAAAACCTAGAGTAGGCAGCTGGGGAACGTTGCTTCCTGTCTTATGGTACTGTAGATTTATGACGGCATAGCCTGATGTTCTCTATGGTATTCATTTGCAGGGTAGCATATCCTTCTAATTTCTAAATTACTCTTCTATGTAAAGGCTCACCTTGGATTATGGCACAAATTCAATGATGGTCTTTCTAATGTAATGCCTCAGCAATAATGTTGTGAAAATTAGAGTTAGTCTATTTGATCAGTCCTCTGTGTTAGGGTTTTGCTACACCTCAGGAATTATGAGGTGTTTGCTGTAGATGCACACACTTGGTTCAGCCCTTTTCTTTAGAATGTGTCAGGGATGTGATTCTCCTTTTTGGGAATATTTTTTCAGAATTTCAGGGTTGTTGTTTTTTTTTTGTGACCCAGCGTTGACACTTATTTCCAGCAGGAGATGCCTTACTTTCCAGCCTTGCTCCTGTTATTTCCTATATTTTAGGGTTGTTCTAAAAACATCTCTAATAATTGCTTCTTGCTGAACGCTGGGCCTCGCAGGCAGATGTTTCTTCCCCGTGAGTCGTTGTTGTCTCAACCCGGGTCGAAGGAGCCTGCACTGCTCTCTCAGGCTTCTCAGTCATGCCCCTCTGCTGAAAAACAGGAGGAGGAAAGGTTTGCATGTCATACAAAATAGCAGGTCTAAACACTAGCTAAATAATCAGCAACTGGTACATGTGTTCTGAATTTGACACAGGTTGTCACATGTACCGTAAAACCGTAACCTAATGGCCCATCCATTAACACTTATGTCAGTTACACTCTGTTCCTTGCTTATGGTAAAGGCTCATAAACATTGGAATGCTGGGCGGAATTTCTTTTACAAATAGGCGTCAGAGAAATCCACGTTGCCCCTTCCAACCTACTAGCTGTTGGTGAACAGATGTCTGCTCTGAGGTTTCCTCTCCAGCAGTAATAACTGGCTGTCGTGTTGCAGTGATTCTAAAAAGCAATGCTTCTTCAACTTAAAACATGTCTAAGTTTAATGCGGGAAAAACGGAACAAAGTTTCATTTAAAGTGAATGTTATGTACAAAGCAACATTCTGTTACCCAAGAATTTTGGTTTTTCCAACAGTAATCTCTGTCCTTCCTCCCTTTTGTTATGGTTTTATAGCAGGGGCAGTTCACCAACCCGGAGACCCCAGGGTATGTTGGATTCGCCAACCTGCCCAATCAAGTTCACCGCAAATCAGTCAAGAAGGGCTTTGAGTTCACCCTCATGGTAGTTGGTGAGTGCAGCGTTACCGTCTGTCACTGTCTCATTCTTCTTCTTGTAATCATGGGATGTTGATTATATTTGGCTTGGAAAATGGAATGTGCATCTCAGCGATAACGATTTTCAAGAACGCTTCTCAGCCTGTAAGTGTTTTAGGAATGTGACAGCTAGAGCGAGCATAAACATCATAATACATGTTTGGGTTTTTTGTCTCTGACTTATGGAAAGAGAGTAGTCTGTTTTTTCTTTTCTTTTTTTTTTTCTTTTTTAGCGTTGCCGTGAAATTATTGATTTTGTCTCTCTGTACACAGAATGTTGTCCTAGATCTGAATCTATGTTGCTTTCAAGTTTATGATGATCTTATTAGTCATAAACCTTGTCATGCTTTGTGTAGATTTGTGGTCATCAGCCTGGACAATGAATGACCAAATGCTACAGTCATATGCTTCATTTTTCTTTGTGGGCCTGCCTGTAACATTTTTATATCACATTGTTTCCGTGGTACAAAACCACCATTACTCCCTTTGTAGTTTGTATATAGAGACAGAGTAAAGCAGTCTCTATATATCGTCTTTGAGTCTGTACACATGAATGCATAGGTGTATCACTGTGTGCTGTGCATTACGGCATTTTCATCACTAGAATATTTGTTGGAGCTAGGGGCTAATTAGCCCTACATTACATTGAGTCTACTTGTGCAGCTGGTGACAGCAGCTATGTAAACCTTGGATGGGAGTTATCCCACCCAGACTCTCTCTCTCTCTCTCTCTCTCTCTCTAGACGGGGGAGGGTAGACACAGGGGGAGCCCTATTGTACAGTCCTCATCCCTTTGCCTTAAAATAAACCAGAGAGGAATGTAGCTTGTGGGCCATGGGGGATTGATTCACACAGAACATGGCCTGCCTCCCCCTCTACTGTTAGAATACTATTGGATTGCTGGTCTAGCCTTCTATGGCAACGGCTTTTAAATCTGTGTTTCCTTTACATTCATTGAGGTCTGGTTGCACCCTACAGCTGGAAAATGTATCGCGCAACTAGAAAACTGAAAATATATCTGGCGTTATTGCTTAACCAGTCTGAAATAAAGCAATTACAGTTAAATTGTCCATATATCTTGATATGAATACCCCCAAAAAGCTGTTATTATATAGACACCTACTGGAATGGATCCTGGAATGGACAGAGGGTGAGCTACAGAGCAGCACCCCTGGAGCTGGCAGTCACAAGGACAAGGGTAGTGGCCCGTGGATGGTTACTGACACAAGGGCTTAAACCTGGCTCCAACAGTTGAGGGACAGTCTCACCAACCCCAAGGCCACCCCACCTCCCAGAATCTAAAAAAACCCACATTTCCCTAATTTAGCCTTAGAATCCAATAGATTAATGTAATGTGTAATTTGCTAGATAGTGGGTGTTGGTTCTCATGGGAAAATTGAGTGGAAGTGGAAGACAACATTGTGGATCTTGGTTCCCTACTGACAAATGAGTGCTGGTTAGACGAATGAAATGCTAAACAATAATTTCTCGTAACGTTTGGAGCTTGCATGTTACTGGCGGATCAGTAACACTCATCCTTCAAACACTAGGTGTGCTTATTAACCGTCTAAGATGGCTGGAGAAAAGGATGCAAGTGGGACAGACCAGTTTTGGAACCGTGTCATTGCATTTTCCCCTGTCGCACGGGGAAGTCAGTCAGTACATTGTGGTTCTCATCTGTTCTCTGTGGCCTAAATTGGAGATTCGCTTCGGTAGAGACACGGTTGAGACAGACAAATTTTTTTTTTTTTGAATGTATCATTTGTGCGTTTGCATGTGAAGTACCTCTTTTTTGTGGTTTAGACTTGGAACTAGGGCGTCTGTACTGCAGGAACAGAGCCAAATGAAGGATGAGAAGACATGTTTTGTTCTAGGCTGACAGGGTTTATTTATGAGCATTGTAGCCTGAACATTAACCTGACTCGACCCTACATCTGTGTCGTTCTTGACTCAGACTCAAGCAGGCATTGTGTTGGTTTGTGTGGTTCCTTGTTGTCTTGACTACAGTCCTGATGGTGTCGACTGCATGATACTTATTGACCATCTCCTCTGTTGTTCATAGGTGAATCTGGACTTGGAAAATCCACTCTGATCAACAGCCTCTTCCTCACTGACCTCTACCCTGAGAGAGTCATCCCTGGGGCAGCAGGTACAATGCCTACACACACACACACACACACACACACACAAGCTCTGGCCCTGTTTCTTGAAGTACTTGTTCCATCTCTTGTATTTATTATGCTTGTGTTTGTGTCCTTTAAGTGCTCGATACCACTGACCCAAAAACCTGACTTACCTTCTCTCCCCGTTTTGTTTTTGTTTTTTTATTTGCTTCTGTCCTCCTCTCTGCTGACAGAGAAGATAGAGCGGACGGTTCAGATCGAAGCATCGACGGTGGA
>OMKK01012063.1:3075-13752 GCA_900302305.1 Polymixia japonica | reverse complement strand
CTGGCTCTGGGCTTCGACACAAGGGGCCCTCACAGAGTTACTGCGTGGTGGAGTTACACCTTCGCTGAATAGCTCTGTTGGTGTGAGCAGCGATTACTGCCCCGGTATACCCACTGTCGACGAACAAGGCAACAGAGGCCCAATTTCGTCACTTTACTGGTAATCGGCTCTGGTACAGGTGATAGCAATGGTACAGTGGTGATTAAGGGCTTTCCACCAATGAATAAATGCACAATAATGAACATGTAAGCACAAACTCAGATTTTCAATCTTCTCCAACTGGAACTCTTGGATTGTGGGATTGTGCAATAAAGAGCTCTGGTCCTCCAAGGCCGGCTTCCTCGAAGGATGTTGACCGAGCGAAGACGCACCTTCTGGCCGAGACACAGTTAACGCGCTCCTTTTTTAATGCCAGAGGCGATGTGGAGAACCACTTCTGAGACACAATGCAATATGCATCATTAGACAATCTCGTCTTATTTTGTTTGTATGAGAAACTGTAATAGAAACAGCTACATATCTTTTCTCAGGAAGAGCTGTTTTCACCGGCAAGACGTTACAGATATTCATTGCGTATGTTTAGAGTTGACACATACTTTACAATAGGTAGTCCATGAAAGATCTAAAAGAATATAAAATAGTAAAAAGATGAGAACTATTTAAAAGGCATGACATTTAACGTGATGGACTATATACCTGGTATGTTTACTGCACAGGGGGAACAGCTTAAGGCTCTATTTTAAGAAAGTGGAGAAACACTTTGGGACATTTTTTCCACAGTCAATGGGGTTAATTGATAATCATATTCTGCATCATCCCCAGTTTGGCCAGAGTCTCGCCCAGGGGAGGGCTATTTTTGAATCAGGGTATGGTGCATTAAGCGGTATACTGTTGCACATCACTTGCGAGCCTCTTGTTTTTAACTTCCACACTCATAAACGACATGAACCCACAGCCAGCTCATCGAGCTAGCAAGACCAAAAGGAGCTAGGAGGATGAGATTTAAAAAAAATAAATAAATACGATCCCACTTATTTACGCAGGGGGCGTAAACATGAAGCCCTTTGATCCAAACTATGCATTACAGGACATTGTAGCATGAAAGAAAAACTTCATTATTGTCATGACTCATTTTCATTACATGTACATACCATTTTAAGGGAGGGTTTGGGCTGGAATGAAATGTGAAACTACCTGTATGTTAAGGTTAATGTGGTGTGATAGAGGTCCAGAGATCTGCAAATAAAACATCTGGTAAGGTGTCAAGTTTCACATGTAGTTGCTGTTTCCTCGAGGAATAGGACCTGCTTTTGTTTCATAAATTGTGAAATAGTTGCAATCGATGCATCCAGCCGATGCTGTTGTCCAGCGCCGCCACCTACCAAGAGGGAGAAGGAAGGGGTTCAACCTTGCTCAAAGACTCTGTGGCAGGACATGTGCCAACGTTGGCTGTTGTGAGGATTTAACCGGAACTTCCTGTTGTGGGATGTAACCTCTAACCAACTAAAAGCACTAACCTCTAACTAACTAAAGCACTCTACTAGCTAGACTGGCTGTTAATAATTGATTGTTATGACAGATAAAATGATACATTACATTAATACCTTTCTAATTATAATGCTTATCAGTTTTAACTACAATGTTGCAAGATATTTTCAGAGGCTTTAGAAAATGGACCATATCGGTGTGAGTTAGCCAACGTTACGCTGAATGACCCACGAGACATACGGTTTATGGTTTTTATTTTCACCGATGGCAACATTAATGTACACTCAAGTCCAGCTTTGATCTTGCTAATGCACAGATACATCACAGAGTTATCGAGGAAAGAAACGTCACAAAAGCAGCACTAGTGTGCATTAAGACCGGGACTATAGACATCGCATAACAGGGAGAGAGCCTTCAATGAACAGCAGCCTCATCAAAAATACATAACGGTCTGAAGAAGTCTCACATGTCCTATAAAGAGTATTTTGGTGCAAACAACTCTGATCACTCAAGTCTCCCAAACATGGTCAAGTGGATCAATGGTCCTCTCATTCATTAAAGAACATAATTGCAAACAATGGAAATGTTTATTGATATATTTGTAATCGCTATTATTTCGAGCAATGTGCAAGACGTGAACAACAACTCAAAAGTAAAAAAAAACAACATAAAAACAAATGTAAACGTTCCCTTTGTTGCTTCTAGCCGTTTCTCTAACGTGACCCAGTGTTTCAGAAGTGTTTAACTGGCATTGAAGTGATACTATCCTGATTTAAGTTGCTGTAGCTGACTTCCTACATTTATGAGCAATATGCTGAACAACCACTGGACAAACGTAGAGCTAGATAGGAACATTTTAGGAAATTGTTACTTAATCAAAGAAAACATGGACATCATGGGGGGGAAACAAATGCACTGAAAACAAAACTGCACGGTTCCTCCTTTTCATGATTTAGTCACTTTAATATCTGTGGAAGTTGAGAAATGAAGACCCGGTCACAACCACTGTATACAATAAGGTTCATAGATAACAGACACATTGAGGTAGACAATTCAAAACAGTCTGGCTGCAAGCTCCGTTATCAGGAATTGTTTAATTCTTTCCTCAACGAACTTAAGTGCTGAACACTATGGTGCTTTAGTGTCATCATTATTTTCATCGGCATTCACAAATTCATAGATTTAATTTTAATATATCCCCCATGCTTCCACACACATTTCAACAGACAACAAGTGATTTGCATATTGCCCCAGTAACATTTGCCAGGCAAAGCCGTAAGTAATACTGGATAAATTATGTACAAATAGACATCTATACATCAATCAACTCATATAAACCATACTTAGAACTACAGCAATGTTAGAATCTGAGCTTTACCTCCAAATAACAGCAAAATGTACAAAGCACACAGTTTCACACTGACATTTAATAATAGAACATTTACATACAATATACTTTTTATAGATTTCTGAACATTGAAGTATGATTGTTTTGCATTACATATTGGGGGTCAATCTGGAATGCTGTACACAAATTAAAAGGCTGTTCAAAGTTATATTCGTCATGGGCTGTAGTCAACTCTCCTGCAACACCTACTGTAACTTGAGGATTTTTAATTTAATTTTTAATTTTTTTGCACAGTAAAGATCAGAGGGCCCCTCGTGGGGGCCTCGGTATTGTAAGGGCGCGTATAGGTGTTTACCGGCAGCCGGTGTCAGCGGCCCTCTGGTGACTCCAGGCTAACACAGTCCTCCTTCATAATCATCGTCCTCATCGGCGGGGGCAGGCGCCCCGCTGGCGCCACCTTGTGGAGCTGAAGCGGCCTTCTTCTTCTTGGCTCCTCCTCCAGGGACCCTCAGGGAGATGGACAGCTTGGCGTACTGTGAGGGAAGGAGGATTTAATATGTCAGTGATTCTAAGCAATTGTATGCTAAGGAAGTATTTATTGCATTGTTGTTGTTGTTGTTATTATAGCAATTCTCTTAACAAAGTGCTGTAAAATAAAAAGGAACAAAACAAACATCACCAAACAGTCAACAATATTTAAAAGAGGATTTACTCTGTTGGCTTCATTAAGCCCAGCTCAGCAGAACAGAATTACCACAAGACTATGTTAAGTGAAAGGTTTAGAAAAACAATGGCTTTTTAAATAGGCCGCTCAACACTCAAAATTCAGAAACAACACCGACTGTTGACTTGTGATTGGTTTTGCTCCAGGAAATACCCACATCATTGTCCATGTACTTCAGCAGAGGTGAGTTGCATACGCGGTACACCTGGTCTTCATCCTGCTCATCGTACCCTTGCAGCAGCGTCTCCATGGCAATGCAATCTTCGCTTCCGCTGTAACCTGGGAGACTGGAGGAAACGGAACAGGACTTCCTGTAATGGTCCTCAGTTCAAGTGGCAACAGTGTTGTGGTGTGAACATGAAATAGTGTCAAAGGTAAACTAAGTCAAAAAGAGAGCCCACCAACCCCATAATGAAAATTGAAAAGAGCCTTAAGGGGGCGATTTGAAAGATGAGATAGAACTTTACTCATCCCCTCTGGGAAATTACATAACATAAACAACATTCGCCTTGCATCAGACAGAGGTCAGAGTGCAAGGTCAGCGACACAACGGTGTCTTCGGAACTGGTAGAGACTCAGTACCTTGCCCGTGGACACTTCCTCACAATGTAAACATGCGGTCACGGGGACTGATCACGCGAGCTTCCAGTTACAGGACAGTTCTCGAACCACTCGCTCAATCAAAGGGATCCAGAAAAACACGGAGATAACAAAATGTAATTATACATGTGTTGTGGTGCCGGTACCTGTAGCTCTCTCTGACACATTTATCTGCTGCAACATAGTCCCCTCTGTGAAGATGAATCAGCACCTGCGCAGTTGTTTTCTGGAGAATGAAAAACACATCAAATTTATGCATCAAATTTCTCTGTAGGGAGGTTTTCTTGATTCCATTCGCCCCACTTAAGGGTGAGGGAACTAATGAAGCCTTATATTAAATATTAAGTAGCCTACCTTGAAGCACATAGGATAGTTCTCAATCTCTTTGTACATGTTCTTCTCTTTTTGAATAGAGACTGCTGCTTCGTCGAGCCTGTTTACAGAGATGGTCGCAGTGTGAGAATTAAGCATGTTGACATGATTAAATCTCTGTATTAAAACTAACTGGGATAGGTTTTGTGGTCTCTGCCTGCCACAGTGCCACCAGAACACCTGTAACATACCGGCTCTCACCCGGCCAACCTTTCCTCTGATATCCAAGCTAGCTTTCAACATAGGGCCTCGCCCCAAATACCACAAGGGATAGTTACATCAGATCCTGTGTATCAGTAACTTAGTAATAATAGCTGACTGGTGGTAACCTCCCACCCACCCATATAACATCTTTACCTTTTTAACCTGGTCAGAAGCCTGGAGGCTTTGCCCAGCAGTTCAACTGCCTGACGCAGACGGTCCTCATTCTACGGACAGAAAACATCAATATATTTTAGTTTGAAGAGTAGCCATCACCAGAAGTTAAATCTTTCAATAGTTACATTTTGGCTGGTAGCTCATTCTTACCTCAAACACACCAGCTGCCTTCTGATACAGGTCCACAGCTTTATCCAGGTTTATAGGTTCTATGAGTCTAGACAAAAAAAAAAATCATTAGATAAAATGGTAATCCTTTTTTCTAACTTTCTGGCCTTGGGCCTGCCTTGCACCACTCAATACTCCTTCCAATGACAGGGTGTTTTATTTGGCACGGTGCCAGACCAGAGTTTGCTTTGCATTTAACTGCAAAGAACCCCCTCGGCTGGAAAACACCCCCACAGCTAGAAAAACGTAAATATAATGAAAATGTCTTATTGCTCAGCCTGCACAAACAACACAATTACAACACAATTGTCCACGTCATAATATAAGGATTAAAACACTGACTGTACATCGACACAGAGTGGAAATCATTAATCAGGCTGATCTGTGTCCTGACCAATACTTGTTCTCTTGTAATATTTTGAATGTAACTGACTCACTTTCCAGCCCTGTCCAGTGCCATGGCAGCAGTATCAGGAGTCCCATTCTCCATATACATCATACATGCTTTCTCAATGTACTGGATGGCCTCTGGCATCTTCTTTTGCTCCTGTAGCAAAGCAAATAAAGTGGAGTTATGATGTTGCCATCATAGAACTCCTACGTATAATATAATGAAGTTTACAATATTACAACACTCACCTTCATCATCATACCTGCTTGTTCAATAGCCCTAAAAAAGAAAACAATTTTACCTACTGGATACAAGACTAACGTCCCTAGGTTTGTTACCAATTTGAGCCAGCTTTTCATGGATAAAAAACAAACAAACAAGAAACAGTACTTACTTTGCAGCATGAAAGAGCCTGTGGGTCAAGTTAAGAAAATTAAAATACGGAATGACAAAGTGAAAAACATGTCATGCAATAACGGAAAGATAATATGGATGTAAAAGAAAAAGCATACGTTTTATTTTCTGTGTGATATTCTGCTTCCTTCAAGTAAGCATCCTTTGCCTGTTCGTACTGCTTGGCATTCTTGAAACACACAGCTGGTAAAATAATATAAAAATCAACCATAAGTTAAATGTACAAAGACCGTTTGAACGACTCTACTTTAGACACTAAATGTTTATTTTACCTGCTTTGGCGTATTCTGATGCAGCGCTGTCAAAATCTGGCTTCCACTTTGTCAGGCTGGTCTTTAGGCTGCAAAGAACGTTGACAGTGAAATTAGGATTATTGTTTTCAATAGAAGACACTTGCCTGCATATAGCAGCTGAATCAAATGACAGCCAGTGTTTACTCCTAAATTACAAAAACGTTATAGTTTATAATGTATACGCATGTAGATCATGAGAAAATTGCTGGCTATCTAAAACGACTGCATCGGTGACAACATCGGTATAACACAACCATAGACCGTATTAGTACATGTATTTTATATTTCTGGTCAAAATGCCTTGGCCTTTATGGTTAACACTGGTAACGCAGGTAAATAATCAGACATTTCCTGGATAGAAAACGAATGTAATTTTTCTTACCATTTCTCAGCTTTAGCCATATGCTCATGGGCTTCGTTTATCTTCTGTGCAGCCATGCTGTTGTAGAAATCTTTAATTTGTGGATTTTTGGTTGGATTCGGAAAGGCTTGAGTAGTGATAATAGCAAGATATTGTTATCGTCGCTGTTTGGATTAAAAGGATCTCCTCATCCTCGGCCGCAACGTCATCGTCGTCGTCGTCGCAGACTACGGGTGCCTCTGAGGACGCAATGCACCAATACCGCATTGCCAATACTCTTGCACCAAAGAGCTGTTCCTGACTTTGAAATGACGAAATGAAATGTAATTTCTTTTTTGTAAAATATGTAATAATTGCGTATTAACGTTAAGGCATCATTCCGTTGTCAATTATATTATCTAGCAGCAACAAATGTCATTAAAGGTGTTTATATGGACATCCTAACTACTATGTGTATGTATGTTACGAAACTTCTTGTATGGATAATTATAAGGATTTATGATACTTGGGTAATTGCACAGTAGCTAATTAAACACCACAGGTCCCCATCACTTTGGAATGCGACGGAAGCGGAAACAGGGAATGGCGTGGTTCGTGACGTCATGATGGACTCCTGTCTCTGATGGCAGAACAACAACTCGCTGCGAGTCAGAAACTTTTCCCAACTTCTTCAGAAACAAAAGAAAGTTACCCAAAAGCACGTCCGTCTTATATTATTTTAAAACAGTTTTAACTTTGTTTGTTTGTTTGTTTGTTTTTGTTTTTTTTTATTACAAATGTGGAATTATTGATGGATCCGAGATATGATATACCGCGGAGGGCCGGCGGCGGCTCTGCCAACTCGTCCCCCGCTCTGGGGGCTCAGTCGCGCCGCAGAAAGATGCCTCCCAGACCCGCTGATTATAAACTACAGATTATTATTATCGGCTCCCGTGGTGTTGGTAAAACTAGCCTCATGGAAAGATTTACGGACGACACGTTCTGTGAAGCGTGCAAGTCAACCGTAGGTAAGAAGGAAGGAAGGTGTTTGTGTTTTTGTCAACTTTTTTTTTGTTGACAACATAAACCCGGGCTCCGTCTACTTGCTGGCTTGAACATGCACATCGTATATCGTGGCAAAAGCTTAACGACAAGTCGTTTCTCTCTTCTCTGCTGCTTTATTGTGTCATGTGAATGCATGAAGTTTGCACTTTTAACATACTATAACCATCTGGTTAGCCAATTCAAGCTAACTAAGGCAATAATGTCCCCAGCTCTACTAGCTAGCAGTGACAGATAGCTTATGTTAATGTTGTGGAAGCCCAGCAACAACAACACATAAATCTTCTTTTCTCTTAATATCTTGACTTAGGCTGATGATATTGACTGGTAGTAGTACTGGTAGTGACTGTTGTGGTGTTTATAAGGCGGTTGTTTAGTGCTTAGTGGCTTTTTACGAATCTCGGCATCTAGCTACTGTTTTGGGTGCCATAGACAGTCAGGGACTCTCACCTTCATAGCATTGATCAGCAGCATTCCAGTAACTATAGTTAGCCTGATTTATTAATATTTAACAATGTTCAAGTCTTGTCTGTGCCATGACCCATGGTTGATCAGCTATGTTTAATATTCCCATGTGAAAAACTGACAGACATTGATCAGCTCAGCTGACTAATTATCTTTATATTATCTTTGAGAGTAAGAGTGTTCAGTTCAGTTCAGTCACTTTATTATCCCAGATGAGACACTTGACTTGCAGTCAGGGGCACAAGAAAGACAACAACACAAGTACATAAACAAAAAGTACAAAAATGTTTCCTGTACATACAATATACAGAACACAATAATACAACAAAACAATCTGTAAAATGCTAAATAAATGTGCAGATTAAGCAGCGTTATTGCACAGGGAACAAAGGAGTTTTTACTCCTATTGCGCTTGAACCAGGGTACTCTAAATCTACGGCCTGAGGGAAGAGTTTCAAACTCAAAGTGAAGGGGGTGATTTGTGCAGTCTAATATAGAATGTGTGAAACAGAGATATATCTTGACAAATTCTCATGTCATGTTCTAGATGCTGTCAGCCTAAAATACATACAACTAACTTGTTCATATGTGGATTAGGGGGCACAGCTTAATGACCAACACTGCAGTTTGCCATAGTCCCATTCCCAAAATAGTCATGCACAGACAGCTGCTAATGGAGACCTCCATTTTGTGCCCCGTCATTCCTGTGACACAGCTCTCAGGTTATTTGAACTCTGTGTCATATTAACATTATGTTTGAGTGTTTTTAATGACAGAAACCGTGGTCTGCAACCTGTCTGCAGCACGCTTGAGCGTCACTGAAGTGTCTGTCCAGAACTGGGGTTTTTTTGTTTGTTTTTTTAATCACTCAGTTCCAAATGTGAAATTAAAACAACTGTACATTTAGCAACATTTTCCTCTTAAATGTAAAAAGATGTAGTGTAGATGTTTAATATTAATATTTTTATCGTGAGAATGTATCCCAAGTAAATCGCTGTTAGTCACTGTTAGAACCATAACGGGGGACCAAAACGGCGACAGATGTTAAACCACTAAAATTGTGCCCATGTATCACTACTACACAAACGTACAGATTAAATGCTGATATTCATACTCTTCCCCATATCGTCTCTGTTTTCTCTTGCAGGAGTTGACTTCAAAATCAAGACAGTTGAGCTGAGGGGCAAGAAGATCAGACTGCAGATATGGTGAGTGAACCGGAAGGAAGCCCTTTAATCCTACCCATGATGCATTTCCTCTGTCTGCCCAAACCATTACCAGACAGGCTGCTCTAACAAGCTAGGGTATACAGCGTGCATCTCAGCATATAGGCATGGGATAGACATAGATATATCTATATGGGATATCTAGATATAGGCATGGGCTGGTATCAAATTTATCACCATCAGCTTAAAATTTCTATTGCTGATGATGACATCTTTAGCTTTGCACAAACATGTTTTATTATACATTGAACACTTGATAACATGACATATGCCATTTGTTGGAACCTTTAATCCGAAATATTTTACACTGTCATGTGTGCGTACGTTTTTAGCACGGGTGAACCCAATAGGAATCGTACCGTTTACCATGGCGGTGTTAGTGCCGTCCTCTACCCACTGAGCTACACAGGACCTTTTAAATACTTACATTTGAGCTTGTTTTTGCTGTTTAATCATGTAATTTATATTGGCTGTTGCACACCACTCAAATGTACGTGCTGCCCTTGGAGAGAAAAACGTAATATTGTCAATAAAATAAAAACTGAAACGTACCTAACTCTTTACTAGTGTTGCGGCCTTTCTGTCTTTTTTGTTATATTGGCTGTATAATCATGGTAATAATACTGTAATATTAATGGGGGTTTTTTAACTACGGTACACGAGTATAGTGAGGCCAGTATACTGGTCCAGTCTTATTCTAGATTGTCTCTTCTTGACTTGCTCCTCATTAGTATAACCTGAAGGTTGAGATGCGGATGTTTGCCATCTTTGTTACGCTCTCCATGCAAATAGGACAGTTCTCCCAGCTCTCCTCAGTTACATATTCATCATTAGGTTTATTAGGCACAGAGGCTGTGTTATCAGTCCTACAGACTACCAACAAAAGCCACGATGGTTCACGGTCTGTTATCATTGTAATTACAGGGAAGTGACTGTAGTCCTAAATTAGGCCTAAATTACATCTGGAGGCAGTCTTCACCATCAGCAACAAGCAACAGCAGTGCTGCTGTCCAATCTTGTTTCTTTAGTTGCACGCCTCAACTAACTCTTCATAAAGCATGTGGATGGAATGAGCGTGACTGTATAAATGCTGTGTGGCCATGCCAGGCTAAAATGAGGGCAGCTCCATCACACAGCCCCTTTTTCAATAACACGTTCGTCCTGTTCACTAACACTCGCCCCCCCACTGCTTCCACATCCACCTTTTCCACCTCCCGTTTTGTACCCAGCGTCGGCGGCATGCCAGCGCAGGCTGTCCTGTCCTGAATGTGTCTTGTCTCTCATGTCGAACCCGCTCACATCAAGCTGTCCGGCCGCACCCGCCCGCCCGCTCGGTCCATCACTGTCCCGCCCTAACACTTCCCTGTTGCCATGTGACGCTGCCGCTGTCTGCTCTGCTGCTCGTAAG
>OMKK01012061.1:2568-21757 GCA_900302305.1 Polymixia japonica | reverse complement strand
CAACACAGACTGGGATTTGCGTTTGACTTGGAAAGACCCTGCGGGCCAGGGGTGCAGTGGCCATCCTGTGGGATTCTACCTACTGAGTTCAAGTTTTTCTACTTCACTAACCCACTTACCTGGTAGGTGATGAAGCCACGCAGAGAAGCATTCCTGTCTTTGTTGTCTCTGTCTGTTTGCGTGGATTCTAGCTGGTTCATAGTCAGGGTTTGTTGAAACATGTAAATCAGCTTTGCTGTTTTTTTTTGTTTTTTTTTTCTGTTAGTTATCTTTTTAAGACAATAATTAGTCAGAAAAACAGGTTATGATGTCTGCTGAGGGAAAAAAAAGGTTTTTGTCCAAAGTGGAAGGTTTCATCGATCTTATTTGTTTGGCAATGATTAGAATTACTTTTCTCAAGAAATCATTATCATTGTCTTCACACCAAGTGTCCTTGCACTTAGAATACACGGGCAAATTATAAATCATAGTAAGACCTGTGGATAAACATTCTGTGACTAAAATATTAAGTATATATATATTTGGAAGTTTAGCTTGAGGAGAGATTAGATTTATTCTGGTCTCAATTAACACCAGATAGAGGAAGTTCTGAGCTTCTGAGGTCTTTGTGCCAGGCCTCCAGGCTATATGTTTATTTTGCTAGCACACCACCAAGCAATGCATTAAATAAGAAACACTGGCAAATAATAAGAAATAAAGAAACAAACACAAGGGCATCAACGCAGGCTTGCTGAGAGTTTCAATTGAAAGGAGAGCCCTGGCCTCCTAGTTTATCTCCATCTTTCAAAGAGAAATTTGACTCTTCATGGCAACGTTTAAAATAGGCTTGATTTATTTTTTGCAAGTACTTGGCGCCTAGATTACTTCACTTTCTCGTTATTTGAGCTCTCAAGCCAACCTGACATGTCACCCGATAGCCCAAGACCGTTGACACATTGGCGGGCTACAAATTTCAAGCCTCATCGAAAGATTTGCGAATGCATATGTTCTCAGTAACCAAATTGAACAGAACAGTGTTTTTCAGGTCTGTATTATATACATGGGAGTTATGATTTTTAGAATAGGTAAACATCGTCTGGGTGGCTGGGCTTGTGCCTCGACTGTCTTGACGGAGTGATTGGTTTAGACTAACATACCCATCATTCCTCCTCAGCTAAAATAGATCATCCCTTTCAGTAGACTCTGTAAGCTACAAATCAAAAGTAGCAAGGAGGGGAAATAATGAAATATGACAGTGGAAAGCAGATAGCCGAGATACGGAATATATATCGTCAATGTTTTTTATCTAAATTCACTCATTTAAATATATTAAGAAAGTATCATAAATGCTTAATTCAATACCAAACGGTTTATAGTATTCAACTTACTTTTGAATATCTATATCTCATTAATCTGTAACTCAAAGGATTGATAGACAAATTCTTGTGCGCTTTGATCTGATTTGACGTGTTTCATTGACAGAATACTTGAAAAAAGTTTAATACTTTGAAATAGGATATGAACTGATTATATCTGGGCTTTGCTGCCATAACTCATATTACAGAAGTGAAATATTATCCCACATCCCCAGTCTGGCAGTTTTTTTGCTGACAGTATTCTTGATTTTATATTCAGTTTGATAAAAAAGTCGTTTTGCCTAATGCTAATTGTGCCATGCGAAGGCCTCACTTTACACTGTTAGTCTCCAAAGTAATGGATACTACTTATTTTTATATAGTAAGTTACGCAAATATATAACCTAGCTAAATCCAAAATGTATCCCTAAATGTGCATCCATGCTTTCATATAGCAGTCGGCCAGAGCTGAATTGTGAATATTTTGATATCAAAGACATAAATAGTGATGCTGCCTCAGCAAAGATGCTAATACGCACTCTGTAGATCTTTAGACAGTTGGAAGTGTCCAAGTTTCACTGACTTGCAAAAGTTTCTGTTGGTTCTGTGCTGGTGTGGGATGCCAGGAAAAGCGCTTCACAGCTTGTAAAAAAGCCACCCTCAATTCAGGAGGTAGTGTTTATTCTGGTGATTCTTTATTTTAACTATTCCTTCCTGTAATTCATGTTTCCTCCTGTACACCTTCTATGTAACCGTTAGCCCTGTGGGAAATGTGTAATTGATTTAAATATTGTCCCTGTAGAAGAGCTTGAATACATATTCACGAGAGCGCCACCTGCTCTCTCCCACGGGAGTGCTCTCAAAGGTGTAACTGTTTTAGGAGCTTTGCATTCTTAATGCTTGTATTCCACATTTAAACTCACCTCAAACAGCAGAGATTTCAAATTCAAAGTTTAGTGTAAGTAGCCCACTGTGGATTTTTGTGTGTGTGCCTGTTTTAGTTCAGTTAAAATAATCACTGTACTTGCTATATTTTCTAAAAATAGAGCGCAGCCCCTCCGTAGGCCTTAAAATTATATTTGAAGAACAGTCCCTCTTATGCACTTATGCAACTCGTGTGGCTTTAAATATGAAATGATACCACATGCTTATTTTTTCTTTCTAGTTGCCTAGACGAAATGCCATTCTAAGCAATACTTAGTAGCAATTGTAGATGATACCTAATAAGTCACTGACAACAGAGACTATTTCTTGAGCACTGAACAGTGGATTGGCTGTATTTTGCTTAGCTGCTGGCAGCGCAGGTTGAACCAGGGCAGGACTTCCTGAACGATTTAAACCAGAGGAACCGGATTCACTCACTCAGGATTCAGAGGTCATCCCACTGGCCATGTACCAGCCGGCTGTCTCCAAGCTCAAGGACAACCTCTTCTCCAGCGGGGTACAAAGATGCCATCTGCATGGACAATGTATCATTTACAACCATGTTACAGCATGTCTATATGGGTGGAAACTGACTAACAACTTAACAATTAATTAATTTACTTATAATTGAGTACCTTTTTGGGTGCTCAAGTCAGTAGTTTTGCATAATTAACCTATTAAGCATTATGCTTGAATAAGTTTTACTCTTAGCCATTTACAATCAAGAATCAAACATTCATTCTATCCTGACACTTACTTTGCTATGGACAAATAATCTATGGATCAATATAATAACAATATAATGACCACTTCAAACTTTTTAAATTTGGACCAAACTTAAAATTTGGTGAAGTGCTTTTTGAGAGATTTTGAGAGATTTTACTGAAATAATAGGATTCTAGAGTAAAATATTTCAGTTTTATCTACACCTCTGTATTTCTATATGGATTGTTTAGAGCTTCTTTAAAACTAACCCAACCTCGTGAACGGATTTTCTTTCTAATCCTATTTGATTCGTTTGTTTGTGCCGTTTGTTGTGTCACTCAGACTTTTACCTCTGTAGAGTGTCCTATGTTGCGCAGCAGCGTCCAGGCGTAGTGTTGACATTGTCATCATTGCTCATGCCTTTGTCATGTTATATTAGTGGAAGGTGATGACTCTTAGCTAGCATATACATACAGTACAAAGATAGAGGGGAAACAGGAGACAGAATCTAAACGGAGCGGCAGAAAACAGAAAACACAATGAGCTCTCCATACCCCGTGTAAAAGATCTCAGACTTCTACAATTAATACCCGAGTTTGAAAACTATCCAGTAAAGTCTGCAGGGAGGGCTGCTACTGTATCTACCTGTTAAACAGCACTCCCAAAGGCAGCCAACTCAAACAGCTATTTTGTATCATGTAAACAAAGAGAGTTATGTGGATTTGTGTGTGTGTGCGCGCGCGCGTGTGTGTGTATGAGAGAGAAAGAGAGACAGAGAGAGAGAGAGAGAGAGAGCAAGCAAGCGCCTGGAATTAGATGCATCGTATTTTTATGAGGGCGGCCTGCAGTGTACACCAGGCACAACAGCCCTATTAGACATCAGTCTGATTTCAGACCATGTAGAAGTGGAGGCAGCTAATGATATTTCCCTGCTTCATTAGGTCATGGAAGAGTCGGAGGTCTGTTCCCTGCCTGGGGGACTTGCCAGTGTGAGGAAACAATTTGAGACCCAGGAAACTGCAACATCGCACAATGTAACCCAGTTTCATTTCCAACACAGAACCATGCAGGTATAGCAATTGAAATAAAACAAGTTTGTGGTTGTCTGGCTGAATATGCATGCGAGTTCTATGTTCAAAGGCCGGGGTACGTTAGGTGTCTCCTGAGCTGGATTTAATCCTACGCCGTTCAACCTTTGATTCATCCACCCCTCTGTACTACAAGTGAGCACACATTTAGGTAAAATATTGAACAATTGAAAAGTCTGGAGATTTTTCCACTGCTCAATAAATTCCTTTCCATTGACACATCGCCACAGGAAAGGTCTCTGGGTTTAAATGAAGGACATTACAATGAATACAATACTTGTGGCTCTGTTAGGAGGATGAAGCATGTCTGCGAGGAGGACTACATTATCTCAAAAAACCCCAGCGTCCCGCTATCATAAGTCTTGTATTTTAACTGCTACAGTTTGGCTGGGCGGAATCTAACAAAACAATGGAAAGTGATTGATTGTCTCTCCACAATGGCGGAGACATAAGTCAACTCGGAGCACGATAGAACCGATACTCCTTTGTCAACTTCCCTCCGTCTGTGATTAATGCTATTTGAAAACGCAATAAGGTATCAAATCAAGATACTTCTCTGCATGACACTCAGACGTACTTTAACTGGAGCAATTTCAATGGAGTAAACTCGGTCGAGGTCTGCGGCTATGTGGGAGGAGAGGGACTGAAATGAGAGGGAGACAATTGCCTGTGAGTGACTGTGTGTGTGTGTGTGTGTGTGTGTGTACATACAGTATGTGTGCGCATGTGTCTGCATGCGCACACATCTGCATGCTTGATTGTTTGTGACAAGCAGTGTCTTGCTCTTCACAGGAAACGTCAAGCTCCGAGGTGACAGCGATGAGCAGTGTCAGGCAAGTCATCCCAGGCAGCCAGCAGCTGAATTTCAACCAAGAAGAGATGGTAGGAATTGCCGTCCCTGTCGTTGTGTCGCCGCAGGCAACACGATAAACCTCCGCTAATGAGCCATGTACTTTGTTTGCCATTTAAAGGAAAAAATCTGTAACCGTTTGTGATTAATCAAATTCTCTCATTTGTATAATTACACTTTTTTTGGTAACGTGTTTCACAGTTTTGTTTGAGGTTGAAAAGATTTAGTTCAACAGAAAAATGTGGCGCACTCGAACAGAACTAATTTTGCTGATGTTTCTCTACTCTTCCTTTCTGTCATTTCTCATTTTAATGCACAAAGATGACATACAGCGAAAACAACATGGCCTCCAGTTATGAAAACCACAATGATGAAACAGGTAGGATGCTGCTAGGCTATTTTTATACTTTCCAATTGGCGCCATCAGTGTCGTCTAACAAAGTTAAGGCCATAAATATAAATTTATTATAAATATAAATATTTCTGTGCTGACTTCCAGGAGAAGACTTTCCGAGATACACCACAAAGGAACTGAGGGATCACTTTGAAAGAACCATTGAAGAGGCTGCCCCAAGCAAACAAATTAAGGTAATAATAAACAGGATTTTATTTTAGCTTATTGTGTATATGCTGGAGTATAACATTTTAAAGAAAAACAATATTTGACTTGAAGGTCGAGAACAGGAACTAGAATTTGACATTCTGCCTACAGTATAGTCATGAACTCATAAGAGGCTTTTAAATTTCCTCTCCTCTCCGCTGCATTATAGAGAATGAATTCGATTGTACCTCAAACAACAACATGGTAATAAGGCAGTGTCTAATATATACAGTATGATAAACCTTGATTGTATTCTGCTTTGCTCTTTAAGACTATTAATGTTCTCTAATCTCTACATTTGTACATTGTATGTATATTAGTACATAGCGTTCCAACTGCGTAGCACACAATGTACTTATCACTCTCTCACAGAGTATGCCATGGTTTTTCCAATAATTCCCGCAAATATCACTTTTGTTTCTCAAAAAGATTGGACGTGACATCAATCGAGCTAAGTGGTCCTCAAACGTAACACAAAAGGCCGCGTCTAGCGAGTTGTATGAAGTGCCAGCCGCCGAAGCAGTAGAAGACACAACCGCTGCCGTCATGGATTACGAGGAGTTTCCACCGCCGCCTCCTGAGGACTGTGATTACCTCCCACCCCCACCTCCAGACTTACTGACATCAGACAGTCCAAATATTCCCGAGTGCTATTACTCACCTGAGCCTCCTGAACCAGCTTATCCTTCCAAATACCCAGTCAACAAAGAGGCTTACTTCAAGCAGAGGAATATGTATGAGCTGAAACGCCTTTATAAGCATATTCATCCCGAGGTTCGTAAAAATATCGAGAGAGAATACTACAATGATGGGACCGAAATGGAGAACAACCAGATAAACAGCCAAGAGTACGTATATGAGGAGGATGGCGGCAGCCCCAATGACATCAGTATGAGCCCGGACCAAGATTACCTGGAATGGGATGAGCTTCTTCACGGGGAGGTGCAGTCCATGCGTTGGATGTTTGAAAATAAGCCACTGGATGCCATCAAAGATGAAACTCCGGACGAGGACAGCGACAACAAGAAAATAACTCAGCAAGAAATAATAGTGGGGAAGGATGTGAGACGCACAGCTTGGATGTTCGAGACCAAGCCCATGGATGAATTGGGTTCACACAACACCGACTCAACAGAATACAGAAACAAATTCAACAAATTAGACAAAGGAGACGTCCGCGCAGCAGCCTGGCTGTTTGAAACCCAACCGATGGAAAGTTTAAATAAAATGCACGGGGAGGAAGACCTTACAAAAGAGATTGTGTTCACAGAAGAGGACGGAAATGCTACAATTTATATGATTGACAATAAATGCATGGAAACGTTAGGTCACACTGAGACCATCGATGAAAGTCACCTCCTGTGTCTAAGGTCAGTGTTAGAGGAGATCAGCGGGGAGGTGAAGACCATCACAAGCACTTTCGACACGCAGTTCAAATGCATCCTCATGGGACAATCGAGCCAGATGCTGGAGATCAAATCTGTGCGCAAAATTGAAACTGAATTGCAGAGCTCCATTGCCTCGCGTTGGCTTTTTGATACCCAACCCCTGGACATGACAAACAGAGATTCGAACCCTTTGAAACTCGTGTGCAGTCTTTCAATGGAGGACAACAACAAAGGAGACTGGGGCAGGTGGTTGTTTGAGATAAAAACCTTGAATTCTCTTGGCGAGTGGGAGAGCTCAAACATGCAGAAGGAAGAAATAATTGGAGCTGATGTGCGTAAGCACTGCTTAGCGTTTGAGACCCAGCCAATGGATTCTCTGAAGGATGATTCTAATGCCAGACCTCAAAGCATTGAGGAAATTATTGGAGGTAATGTTAGATCCGCAAGACACTTTTTTGAAAGCAGCCCTCAAGTAGCTAGAAAGAATTGCCCCGAGGTAGGCAAACTAAAAAAGGCAACAATGAACGAAGAAGAAAAAGGAGATGTGAGACACCAAAAGTGGCGCTTTGAGAGTCAGCCGCTGGAGCACATCAGAGAGGAGAAGAAAGAGGTCATCCGAACGGTGAACGTCGACGAAGACCTCACGCAGGAGGACGGCACGTGCTACAGAGCAGATGTCCGTAAGAACTGCTGGGTGTTTGAGACGCAGCCAATGGACACTTTAAAAGATGACACGAATGCCAGACCTCTGACAAAAGAGGAAGTAATCGCAGGTAACGTCAGATCAGCAAGGCACTATTTTGAGACGGTTCCGGCCGATGAGCTGAAGGATCTTGCCGAGGTGGGGAAGTTGAAAAAATCAGTAGAACTCAGTGAAGAGAAAGGTGACGTCAGACACCAGAAGTGGCGGTTCGAAAGCCAACCCTTGGAACACATCAGAGAGGAGAAAAAGGAAGTCATTCGGACAATAGACCTGGAAGAAATCGACAAGGTGGACGTGTCAAACTACAAGCAAATATTTGAGACCACAGATTTGAGCAGGTGGGATGAATCTCAGAAGATCCTCGTAGAGGGCGTGACCTCCGGCTCCGTGAAGTCGAACAAAACCCTGTTTGAGTCGACTCCGTTGTACGCCATGCAGGACAGCTCGGGGCACTTCCATGAGGTGAAAACGGTGCGTCGCGAAGAGGTCGTCAAAGGGGACGTGACGACGTGCAAATGGATGTTTGAAACGCGCCCAATCGACCAGTTTGACGAAAGCATTAACGAATACCAAATTATCAAGGGAATATCCAAGCAAGAGATTGAATCTGGTGATGTCACAACCGCCAAATGGCTGTTTGAAACGCAGCCACTGGATGCTATCAAGTACTTCAGCAATATTGAAGATGAAGAAACTGTGGGTACAGGCAAAAGTGTTGACATTATGAAAGGTGACGTGAAAACCTGCAAGTGGCTATTTGAGACAAAACCAATGGATATTCTGTACGATAGAGTTGAGTTAAATAATGAAAACGAGTCTGAGGAAATACACAGAGGAGATGTCAAAACCTGCACGTGGCTTTTTGAGACACAAGCGCTCGACGCCATCCGGGATGAGACAGAAACTGTTCTGAAAACATGCACTGTGAACCAAGAGGATATTAGGGGCAAAGATGTAACAATGGCTCGCTTCCTCTTTGAAACGGAGAATCTCGAGAACCTCGCGGGGGAAGAAAGCGGCTCCTTTAAGCGAGTTACTGAGATAGACATTGAGTCTGGAGATGTCTCGAGGATGAAGTACATTTTTGAAAACCAAACCTCGGATATCATGACTTCTACATCTGAGGAAATTATGCAAAAGCTTAAAACTGTTCAGTCTGAGGACATACAAAAGGGAAATGTGGTGAACTGCAAGTGGCTCTTTGAAAACCAAACGATAGATACTATACGTGACAGCGAAGAGGAGTCCATGAGCTGCCGCACTGTGAATGATGTACAAGGAGGGAATGTCGACAAGGGCCGTTTCATTTTTGAGACCTACTCCTTGGACGAAATTCAGGAAGTGTCATCCGAGACGGAGACAGACATGACAAAATTGCAGAAAATTGTCCGCGACGAGGACGAGAAGGGGAACGTGAGAAACTACACCATGATGTTTGAAACTCAGCCCCTCTACGCCATTCAGGACAAAGAGGGCCATTACCACGAGGTCACCACCGTCACCAGCGAGGAGGTGATGCGAGGAGACGTGGTCGGGTCTCGGTGGCTGTTTGAGACCAAGCCCCTCGATTCTATCAGGGACACGGACGAGGTCTACATCATCAAATCCGTCACGCAAGAGGACGTGCAGAAAGGCGACGTCACTTCTGCCAAGTGGAAGTTTGAAACGCAGCCTCTTGATAGGATCACCGAGGAGCAGAAGGTGTTAATGAAAACGGTCGATGATATTCAAGGAGGCGACGTTCGAATGAATAAACACCGCTTTGAGTCAGATGCCCTGTCACAGAACTCTGTCAGAACAGTCAATGTAAGCGAAATACAAAAAGGCGACGTCAGGACGGCGAAGTGGAGATTTGAAAGCCAATCAATTGACAAAATAAAAAGCATGAGCTCTGAAAATCTGGTCGAAACGGTCAAAAAGGAAGAGGTTGCAAAGGGAGACGTCAAACAGTCCGTCTGGCTGTTTGAGAAGAACCCTCTTGACCACATTAAAGAGGCAGACGAGGATGAAAACACAACTGTCACTCGGGAAGAAATCCCCAGAGCGGACGTGAAGACAACAACTTGGCTCTTCGAAACGACGCCGCTCAACGACTTTAACGAAACGTGCGCGGAAAAGACTGAAATCCTGGGTAAGAGCGTCAAGGGAACCCTCGAAGAACTGTATAGTCAGAAGATGGTAAGTTCAAAAGGAATACTCATCGAGGCTGATGAAATTGGCGACGTTAGAATGGCAAAATACCAGCTAATGAATAAGGAGGCTCCAGAGATTCAAAGAGAAGAAGTAATCACGGGGGATCTGCAAAGCATTATGATGAACCTTCTGAACAGACGGGAAACAAAGGAGAGGCAGATAGTAATAGACTCGGAAGAGAAGGGTAACATCAGCTCGACGGTGCACCGCCTGTTCAACCAGGAGAGAGACAGCAGCATTGAAAAGGAGGAGATACTACGAGGTGACATCCAGGAAGCGGTAAACAACCTTCTCAAGGAGGACAGGTCAGCTAAACACGGAATACTCATCCAGGAGGATGAAAAAGGGGACGTGAGGATGACAATATATTCCCTCATGAATCAGGAAGAGAACACAGCGTTCGAAAGAGAAGACATCGTCAGAGGGGATGTAAAACACGCCCTGCAAAGCCTGTCAAGCCAAGACGATCCGGATCAGACGGTGAAGATAAGGGTCGACGCCGCCGAAAAGGGAAACGTTCGCTTTTACTCCACGTGCATCGAGTCCGGGTCTCTCGACTACCTGAAACAGCTGAATTTGGAGCCCGACGAGGCCGAAGAAGAGAGAGTAGAAAAAGAGGAGATCCTCGGAGGCGACATCAAGGGCACGAAACTCATTCTCGGTCGCAACCAGACGCAAATTGAGCGGACCGTAGAGGACATTGTACCCGGCGACGTTCACAACGCGGTCAAAGTTTTCATGTCGGAGCCAACCAACCCACTGGAAGGCCTACAGAAAGAGGAGATCGTCAAAGGTGACTTAAAAGCTGCTTTGAGCTCCCTGTCTGACTCTGTGAATCAGACGGTTATTGTAGAGAAGGAGGAGGTGGTGAAAGGCAACATACCAAAAACTCTGCAGTTCCTGGAGGAAGCTCAAAACCGCTACAAGGAGGTGGAGAAGCCAGATATTGTGCGGGGCAATATCAAAGGGGCTCTAAGATCCCTTGAGAAATCCGCAACTTCCAAAGTTGAGGCTGTCATTGAGGATTTGGTTCCCGGAGACGTGAAGGCCACCCTGAAATCTTTGGCGCAGGCGACGCAAGTGGTGAGGGAGGTGGAGAAGGAAGAAATCGTGAGGGGCAACATCCACACGGCGATGCAGTGTTTACAAGACGCTTCTAGCGACAGGAGGACATGCGCGCAGGAAATAGATGTTCAGGGAGACGTCAGAGGAACTATTCAGCTCTTGATGGAATCCCCGGCTTCACCCAGAATGCAAAGGAGAGCGAGCCTGGAGGGTGATGTAAAGATGTCCATTAAGTCACTATACGAGACGCAGGAGCAGACCCAGCTTGAGAAAGAAGAGGTGGTGAAGGGCGACGTTAAAGGAACGATTAAGTCCTTGTTGGAGACAGCGGAGCGCGAGACTCCCAAAGTCAGGCCTCGGGCACACAGAAGGGTCAAAGTGAAACATAACCCTCCCGTCAAGAACCTAAACGACGACGCACAAAGAAACATACAGAAGATTAAAACTGCTAATGTAGTCGCCGCATCGCAAGAGACTAACTCCCAGTCTACCAAAACCAAAGTTGAAAAGACACAATCGCACTCTACGCAGCAAACAACTCAGCAAACAACAGTGGTGGAACACAAAACTATCACCCAGAACCATGGCGTCAAAACACTGAAGACCAAGTTCCGCAATCTAAACTCTAATCCCAAGGGAATGATAAAGTTAGATAAAACTCAAGTAAAAAGAGATGATTACATCCTAAAACCACAAGCGGCAGAGCCTGACCTGCCTCTCCCTCCTCCACCTCCACCTATGGCAGATATTGACCTTCCTCCTCCTCCCACTCCTCCTCCTCCTCCTCCATCCGTTGATCCTGAGCTTGATCACCTTCCTCCTCCACCTCCGCCGCTCACCAGCGAGCAGGACTTGCTCCCCCCTCCTCCTTCCCAGCAAGAACTCGACAACATGCCTTTGCAGACGGTTCACGCTTCACCAGCAAAAGCTACCAAGATGACAGTCAAAAAAGTAAAAGCGCCCGCCTTGCAGTCAGTCCCAAAACTGGAGCCTAACGTCAAATTCAATAAAACACAACACACGCAGGTGATGTGTGAGACTAAAACATCCACCGAAACCAAATCTGTGGTAGAAATGCACCAAACCGAATCTCAAACGACGACGCATTCTTTAAAAACGATCACCCCGTCACCTCCCGAATCACCAAGGCCACTGAAGAAAGTTTACGTCTCTCCTGTAAGATTCACGCCGCCACCCTCCCCTCCTCCGTTCATGAGAGGGAAGATGAGTAAATTTAACACTCCGTTAATAAAAGCAGAAGAAAAATTCCGGAAGCTGAAAGAGGACTATACACCCCCTACCACTCCGACTCCCACTTACATACATGATTCAGTCGCAGCTGCTCTTGAAATGCTTTCCGACCAAGATACTGTGCAATCAGAGAACATAACATCAGACTTCAACGAGGAGAGAGCTGTGACCAGTGTTCAATCAGACTCCTTATCATCGAATTTATCCAAGCATGTCAAAGTCACAGATGTTGCAAATGAGAATAATCTCCCAGCGTCTACTATTATAACTTCTGCTGAACAGCAAACTGTCTCTAATCAGACTTCCCAGGTTCAACAGACCTCATCCATTTCAACCATTAGACAACAGACACACACGACTACCACACAGCAAATACTTTCGGTTTCCTCGCAGTCTGCCTCAACCAGCGATGTTACAAACGCAGAAAACATAACTGGTGATATCAGGAAAGATTTTAAAAATCTGAAAACAAACAAATCTGACGATAAGAGCATATGTGAAAAACCCATTTTCTCTGAGCAGATCCCTGCTCAACAAGCAAAGAATGAAACTGTCACTCCTGAAAAGAATATAAAATCAAGCAAATCACAGCAATCCGAGGACAAGAAGAAGAAGGATAATACAGTATCAAAAGTGCCCGATAATCTCTATAATAAGCCCTCAAAAAAAGAAAACATGGCCACAGAAAAAAATGTAAATGAAGCTCAATCTCCACAGACAGATAACAAGACGAAACATGATTCTGTTGTCGAAGGACAGGAGGTTTCCGAGCAGCCGGTGAAAGCAGAACAGGAAACCCCCACTGTGAATGCAAAACCAGGAAAATCAACCCAAAAGGTAAAAAAGAACAACAAGCAAGAAACCAAAAACGGTAATGAAAGTGAGACAAAAACTATTTCGCAGGTAAAGGATTTAAAGGTGGAGGTTAAGGAAGCCGTTGAGGTGAAAGTAAGCACTAAGTATAAGGAAGTGAAGACTGAGTTTAGGGAGATTAAAAACGTTGCTGCCTCCTCTGCTGCTGCTGCTGCTGCAGTTTCTGTTACTGCTGTAACTGTCACTGATATCCAACCAGCAACTCCAACCCCAGCAAAGAAGAAGAAGAAGTCCAAAAAGTCCAAAGCTGGAGCTCAAGGTCAAGGTAAAGACGCATCCACAGAATCAAAGCCTGCCACTACAGAATCTAAGACTGACAAATCCCTCCCAAACCAAGAAACAATCACTGTTGTCCAAACGCACAAAGATGTGAAAGAAGAGCATATTCAGGTCCAAAAAGAAATTATTACAGAAAGTAAAGTAGATCAAAATGTCCAGCAACAAGAAACAGTTCATGTTCCAAAGCAAGGCAAGGAATCTCAAAAGAAGAAAGGTGCAACAGCTAATAAACAGAGCACAGAGAAACCAACAGAAGACGTCAGGGACGTCCCAATTACAGTGACAGGGAAGTCAGAACAAAATGAACTTGTTAAGTTCACAACAGAGAGGACAAAGGATTTTCAGAGGCGAGAGGTTCAGCTGTTAATCTCTCACATCACAGAGCTACAAAGCATTTCAGGAAACACTGATTGTAAATCAGTGAAAACTCTGCTCAATATAATTCCAGAATGTCTCATGGGCACAGAAGAAAAATGTGAATTGCAGGAATCTGCAGTAGAAGATAATGTACAAAAACTGGAAGAAATTATTTCAGACCTGAGGAAACTAGCAGAGGCTAAACTAATATGTCTAGAAGAAAATGACACAGTGGAAAAGCACGAACGAGAACCTATTTCGGAAAAAGTTGTTTCTGGTGGGGCAACACCGAGAATATCTAAGATCAGTATTGGTTCTGCAAAAGTTGAGACCCAAACAAAGAAAAAGGCCTCAAACGAAAGCAGGAAACAAGAAGTGAGTCAGGCCAAGTCTACTGACCTCAGAGCCCCGTCGCCGTCGCTGAGGATGCGCCCGCCGTCGCCGACCTTCATCACCATCGAATCCACTCGCAGAACCGACTCACCTCAGAGAGTAACTCCTTCACCTACCCTTTTGTACAGACCGGCTACGCCCCCAACGCCTCCCCCGCGTAGGTCTGACACCCCGACCTCGCGCATCACCAGGGTCACGCCTTCTCCCACTTTTGACAGAGCAGAAAATCTGGCGCGGCTGAAAGACACGACGGCCAAGCTCTCACGAGGCGTGACGCCCCCACCCGCTCTTCCTCTCCAGCAAGTCACGGAAAAGAAATCCGAGATTGTGGAATCCCCCGCATCATTCCATCGGCAAATCAAAATCGAGGCACACGCTGTCGAGGCTTTGGAAGTGTCAGATAAGAGGGTTGAAACTACATCAGTGACGGAGAGAAAGGAGATCTTCGAGGAAGCTCACAAGCCTGACATGAATCCCCCGTACGTCCACAAGGACCCAGCCGATGCCCCAAAACATTTCAGTGCAGAGGCAGACGAACAACAAAGCGCGCCTGAGCCAACCGCAGAGATCAACCCATCATTCCACGAAAATCACCAGGACGTTGTAGAAGCTGCAGACGAGTCAGAGCTCTCGGTCCTGTCTGCGTCTGTAAAAGACAAGAGAGAGTTTTTCGAAGAGGCCCGCAAAGCTGAAATAAATAAGACCTACGTAAGAAAGGATCCCATCGATATCCCGGAGCGCTTGGGCCCAGACATGGAGGAGTTTGATTCAGACGACAGAGAGAAAGAAAAGGATGAGCTTCCCAGGGTCAACTTATCTGGTTTAGTGAACAAATTTGAATCACAGGAAGAGACGGTGTACATCAGAAAAGAGCCTATTGCGCTCGTGGAGAGACTTGAGAGCGACGCCGAAAACACAGAGGCCGACAAAGAAAAGGCAGACGTCCTAGAACAGGAAATGCCGACATTTGACATCCAGGCAATTAAGAATGTTTTTGAACTCGGCGAGCAAAGTTCCTCATTCAGAGAGGAGAAAAACAACCAGGAGGAGCTGGCGTCAGACCTGAGCGAAACAACAACGGAGGGTTCAAAGCGGGAGAAGCCTCAAGAGACAAAGGGAAGCTCACGGCAGGGCACCCCCCTCCCTCCCCAGAAAGACGTGGCGGAAACTGTGCCAGCAGTACCGTCGGGCTTCTCCGAAACCAAATCAATAACGGAACATTTCTCAAATATTGACGAGTTTGGCAACAACACCGTTGGCACCAGGACCACTACAACGGTATCGGAGCGCTCAGAGAGCACGTCGGCCCCGAAAGCCCCTTTCTCCTACGCTGACGCAGTCAAAAGGAAAGCTGCGGCAGCCAAGCGCACGGAAACCTACGACGAGCAATCTACCGAGGAGCTGCTGAGGAACTTCCACAAGACGTGGACGGAGAGCGAGACTGTTTTCAAGAGCCTCGGCTACAGCGTGTCCGAGGAGAGGACGTCGCAAGTTGTCTCACATCAGACAAAGACCGCCGTAGCTGGTAAAGAGTTGTGCGGCATGAGGGAAAACGAACAGAAACTAATGGCATGGATGAGTGGATATTTTCTGAATCTCAACCAGTTCGCATGCGCTGCGTTACATAGGCTTTCTTCCTTGAAACTAAAAAAAAAATTGTTTTAAACAAAAAATGCTTCTATTTCTAAATCTATTTTTGTGTATCATTTTCAGCAGTGCCAATCATTCTCTAGACTTAGATTAGATTTTAAAGTCTGATGACTGCTCACCTGTGGCGACGATGCCAACACTGCCAAAGAGCAGTTGAGCAGTTGAGCAAGGCACTAAACCACTACAGCGCTCGCTCCTGGAGCTCCAGTCTGCTGATGCTGAGCTCAAACGCTGCTGTGAAGTGGCATGTGCAGAGAGGGCTGTGTGTGTATCTGTGTGTATATCTGTGTGTGTATCTGTGTGTGTGGGCATGTGTGTAGGCGTGAGGGCGTTGAAGATGTGAACCATATTCTCTATTGACAATGCAACAGTTGAATATGTCTTTTCAACAATTGTATCTGTAATATACAATGTAATTTCAGACAAACATTTTGTCTAATGCTTTACATTATAACACAATAATAACTAGTTAAACACAAACAGTTCGGTGGTGTTGTACCACAGCAGCTGCTGTTTCAGATCAAATCAAAGGATATGCTGATCCCATTAAATAATCTTTTAAAAATCAGCATTCGCTTTTTTTCTTTTACAGATTCGAGTTCCGAAGTCAGAGCTTTGCACTGTATGTCGGAGGAGGGTTTATCCGATGGATGCTCTGATAGCGGACAGAAAGAAGTACCATAAATCATGTTTCTGCTGTGAGCACTGCAAAACTAAATTAAGGTAAATATGTTACTCAAATTCAAGAAAACTTGTGCTCTGAACTTGCATATTTCAAACTGAAGTGATTAGTTAAAGGTTGTGAAAGATAGCAATACTTAAAAATGTAATCAGTAACTTTTTCATGTTTAAAAATCCTATTTTTCACTCATATCAATCACCTTCACAATGATAATTCAAGCTAGTCCTGTCCGATTAATTACTCAGCATTGCCTGTTATACTGAATGGAAATTCCAGTGTTGGTGGTGATGTTTTGTTGAAAATATCAATTCCGGCACATAGGAAGTGACGTATTTGACATCAACAGACGTCACCGCAGTAGCTGATGAATACACAATGCACTAGCTTCCAACCAGTGTACTAGTAGGTAAACAAGTAACCAGTTGTTTTGAATGGGATTTCTGCGAAAGCATTGTGGAAGTGTAACCTAGCAACCATGACATCATTCGACAGGCAACAGTGACTGCAAACTGAATTGGGAGAACTGTAATCGTTCAAATACTCAATGGCTATGGAAATATACTTTAAAACTTTTGTTTTGTATTAACAATATAACTGTTAAAAAAGAGGTACCTGTTTTGTTTTCCATTTTGCACAGCTTTCAATGGGACTTTATTTCTTTCTCTTCCAGCCTAGGCAATTTTGTCTCTCTCCATGGACACTTGTACTGTCTACACCATTACAAACAACTCCTCAAGTCCAAAGGGAGCTATAATGATGGCCTTGGGCAGAAACCTCCAACAGGAAGTGGTGGACTTATCCCTTTACAAGAGCAACTTGAATGGAGATATTCAATGAGTAGCATAGGCTCAATAGAAAAGGACAAAACTAATACTGTTGAGAAAGAAATTACTAAAACATTTCCTGAAACCAAACCCAATACCAGCAAGATATCTGTGGTTTGGCCCCCACAGGCAGACTCCCCAAAGAAAGCCTTTAAAGTGGAGGAAGATATTCAGCTAACCAAACCGCAATGGCCCCCTCCAGACAATTCCCCTAAGTCACCCAAACACCAACATAGAAAAGTTGTTCACAGAAGTGTCCTTTGAAAGGGACTAAGGGAATAACCCAGCCACATAGTTTAAGACACATAAAACCATTAAAGAAACGTGGGACTGTCAAATACTTGCAAGGAACCATCCTAGAGGTGAAATGACAAAAGCGTCTGTTTGAAGGAGATAGAAGATAAGTGATAAAAGGGAATGTGAGCAGCTGAGATAGAGAAGATGTGGGGGGAAAGTGAATGAAATAGTGTACATACATGTAAATGGTGCGCGAGTAGAAAAGTGGGTTGTAAAGTAAGTGCTGAAGGGATATTGAGTGAAGAAAATGTGGAAAGTAAATGTCATGAAATGTAATGCCTTGAATTGTCTCACCTGTCCTGTACGAACTGTCTTTCTTATTATTCAATACCTTATTGACCCGTTTCCCCTTTAAAAGTAGCATTAGTCATATGATACCAGAATACTTTAAATAAATTATGAAAGACAGAGATTAAATCCATTTTGGCAACAATTGGCAAGTGTTAATTGTTATAATGGGTCTCGTGTATTTTCTCAGACTTTGTTCTAGCAAGTTCAAGGGGATTAGATCTAGCAAATCAACTGGGATGGACACATTTACCAGATCTAGATCAAATTGTGACTACAAATATTTGTTAGTGTTTATTTTTGTACCTATAGTTTCAAGTGGATAGAGTTGACCACACTAGGACAATTCAGATAGTGTCAGATAATTCAATTTAAAATCCCATGTTACTGTAAACCCTCTGACACTGATTTGTATTGTCCCGTGTTGCAAACCTCACCTGTCTGCCACCCGAGCGAACTAAAACAAGCCACAAAAGGTATTTGCAAATATTATTTGACACAGGTCTGTTCATTAACCCCTTTGTTTAACTTTTAATTCGTAAATTTAGTGTACAATTGATTCACCCTGTTGCTACTTTAGCTCTTATGTCAGTCCATGGAGAGAGTAACAGTTTCAATCTGCAAACTTTGTTGTTGTTTTATTTTTTTTCTGGACTTTTTCTTTCAACATATCAACATTTTTACATTTGCCTTTTTCTAGCACCTGGTGTGCAGTCTAGTAAAATGATCTTGGAAATATTTTATTTATAATATATACAGTATATACTATATCCAATAAATTGGTAATAATCATGTATGTTTTGGACCTTTGTATCCTATTTTAAACAGCAAATATTTTGCAATGAACATTTTATTTTTTAGATTAGCCTATTACGCCTTCCTTTGTACAAGGAAATTCCTGATTCTGTCATGCTGTCAGGCTGGTTCAATTTCTTTATTGCTGATTCCAGGGGCAATAAAATAATGAATTTAAATGTGTCATTTGTTTTTATGGCAATGTGTTCCTAACATATAGCTGAAGTCTGACAAAGACACTGTAGCACCTATACAGTATGTACTGTAGTATTAAAATGTACAATCTACAAACTTCACACACAGACGATGTAATGTAATCAAATGTTTGTTCTGCCCATACAGTAGTAGATCATCAGAGTTATTTCACCCTTAATTTAAACATTCACTCATTTAGAAACTAGCCCCAACATTAAGTAGATTTTGAGCTCAAACCGCAGGTGTACCAAGGCAAACATTTGCGTAGGCTATTGAAAAATTGAAGTCAGTCATTTAAAGACTTTTATGAATTATGGGGTTATGAGGGTTAGGCAACATGCAATCCACAACAGCGGCAGCTTGGGAAGCACGTCTTAAAAGAAACGCTATAACGTTACAACCGGTCTAAAATAGGCTTATGACCAAATGTGGTGGTAGTCATCCTCTTAACGCA
>OMKK01012056.1:2044-15891 GCA_900302305.1 Polymixia japonica | reverse complement strand
CATATACACATATACACACATACACACACACACATATACACACACACACACACATACACACACACACACATATACACACATATACACACACACACACATACACACACACACACACACACACACACACACACACATACGCGCGCGCACACACACACACACACACACACACACGCGCATACACACACACACACACACACACACGCACGCACACACACACAGACACACACACACACGCACACACACACACACACACATTATGCACACATGAATGACCCTAATCAAAAGATTAAAACAATAACTCACTCCATTGTATCACATCTAGCTTTTGACCTTAGAACATCGATCGGGAAATTTTTACTCGCAAAACAGAGCATGCACTCTATTCTTATGATATAATAGGTCATAAACTGAACAGAGGCTATGTAAAAAGTTGACGTTATGTGAAACACCAAACAAACGACTCAAAACGTATACAAAGCCCATTTGATATTTTTCAAACATCATCTATCATAAATGGTCATCGATGAAGAATTGTCTCTCAACAGCACTGAAGCACCGCGGCTCCGAAACAGCCCCGACGCATCCAGACAAAAGTCACACTTTATGAATGTAATAGAGGCAACGTTACTTACGTGATCTGCGAGGTTGGTCGAAGATCCTGATAGCTCTTCGTGATCTGATTTAGAGCTGCCATCCCTTTCGTCAATAACTAGATCTATTGGCATTTTTCCTTTCAAACAGCTGATGTACCGATGGCAAAAATTGTCGCAGAGCTCATGAACCTGGAACAAGGGGAAAAAAATACCTTTTTTCAGGATGTGGAAACGGTGCAGTTAGTCCAAGAATAACTCCAATTAAGGGGCATTATCGGCCAAGGCAAGGAAACAATAGTGAAATTGTTGCGGTGCTTATTATTCTCCTGAGACTGGAGCAACAAGTTGAACGACGAAAAATAAACAGCATGCCGTAAGTTGGCGAGATAATGAGCAGTTGAAACTAAATATCTAGATCGATAACAGTGTGCAACGTCTGCAAATAAGTTTCAATATGCTTCATCAATATAGGTCACTTGAGCAGCGCGAATAAATGTCTAAATTAAATAACCTATTGTGTGAATATTAACAATCTGAAACTTTCTCCCGGCACACACCGTTGACAATTAAACGTTTCTTACATATGATATCTTGATTTCTACATTTAATGCACTGCACTGAATAGTCGAGCATGTTTAATACTATTAATAACATTCAAATGAAGGCTCATGTTTGTACAGCTGACGATATGCATTTGTTATAGGTCAAAACCATCTAAGAACATTGTAGCCTATCCTCAAATTTAAGAATAATAACATTTACCTTCTCTAATTCCAAAAGGTGAAACCGTAATACTTGTATGGCTTGTATCATCTGAAAAGAGAACAAAATTAGCACTTTTTACATCACTGCATATATAATTTAGCCATATAGGCGCAATATCTTTACACACTTAGGCTACTATAGGTTTATAGTAACATATGGCACAATATAGGTAGGCTATTACATGGACTAAGAACAAAATATGCTTTTTGACTATATTTGTAGTCTGTAACAGGTTAGTGCTTAGGCTACTTTTCACCACAGCAAAGTTGCATCCAACAACTGAATTAGTTAATACACATTCGCCAGCTGCCCCAGCTGTAGACTATAGCGATTGAACTGTGACAGCGGCAAATGCGGCCACAGCCATAGTTTTAAATGAGTGGCCATGGCGCACTGGGGCTGAGTTCACCCGCCGAAACATCCCAGGGTTTATCCCTAATCAGAGTCGTTCCTCTCGGCCTCCTATTGATAGCATTATACGGTGCCACTCAAGACCCATCAGAACTTACACTAGTTCACTTCAAAACAACGTATCTAATACAAGTTTTCAAGTTAAGGTCATATGCTTGTTTATTTACTATGCAATGCCGTGGAAACCGAAAAGTATCCAAAAGCAAGACAAGTTAACAACCTAACCAACGCAGGAATAATTGGGCAACAGAGGTCAAACGGTGCGCTTACCAAATTGTCCAACTCTGGATTTGATGAAAATAAAGGTTTTTCTGCTCGGACCTAAAGTGATACACCAAATATTAAAATTAGTTTGGCATCAAGTGTGCAAATGTGTTCTTTTGTACATGTCACGCAACGTGATAATAAAACTATATTTGAGAATCAAAACAATCTGCAAGTTGCTGCGCATTCGACACAAACGTCATTGGCAACGGCAGACAGAAAGTATGTTACAAAAAAAAGCGTTAATACTCTTAAATAACCTACTTTCATCTTATCAAGAGAAAGTTTAAGTGCACAAAAAAATACACACGCAAGTGACTACGTGCCATGACGCAGCCACAAAAAAATCCAAGGGTGATTTTTTTTTAGAAAAAAAAATATATTAAAAGTGACCTGTTTGGCAAAGACTGCGATGTCCTCGTTGAAGGAGTCTGAAGAGCAGACATCGCCGCCTGCTACACCGGGCTCTCTCGGAGTGCATGTCGCCAGCTCACACTTCTCAAAAACCAGAGCGAGCAGGGGAAATAAAGGGTGACTGCAAGAGAAACACAACCGCGTCGCTCAACACCGGCGCAACAATGCACGCTGCAAAAACACAGAAACACTGCAATCTAACAACAACAACAAAATATCCAGAAAATAAAACAAATCAGGACGACCGCGCGGAGACGTGGAGAGATTTAAGGAATTTGGCAAAAAAAAAAAAAAAAAAAAAGTTAAAAAATCAAATAGCAGCTTTGTAATTACACAGACTAGTAGCGACGCACTGCCGACGCATTGGAGCACTGACAACGTATTCATTTCTTCCTTATTATGAAGATACAGAGTTCATATGCGTATTAGTTAGGACAATATATCCGGAAACACTATATGTGGAATCTAAGAAGTTTTTGCAATCAACAGCAAGAACACTGAAATATGCTTATGGACTATGACACTTGACACTTTTTCATAATAGTATAATATTAAACCAAACGTTGCAATGCCATTAAGCAGTTGTTGGTGTTGAAATTAGTATTTGTAGCCTACATATGTTGCAGTATTATCTATGCAGCTGGGGAATATCGTCCATATTCATTTAGCTTGTATTTTGAGCTGTGAATTAAGGTTTGACGATTTTCACTTAAATGCGTAAAATTATATTACGTATCAACTACACTATCCCGACCAACATTTAGGCTTCTAAATAAACTCACAGAAAGTCGAAATTAATCTAGGGGGGGGAAACTAAAATAATCCAATAACGCTGTTGAAAACTTTTGAAATATTTGAATGGGTAATGGAGTATGCTTATTTTAAACCTACCCATAAATTTGATCTTTATCCCTCTTTAAAACATCGTTGACAGCAGAGCCCATGCTGGTGGGCATAACGTTGGGATGGGGGGCATGTGCCCCGTAGTGCTGGCTGGCGTGGAGCGGTGGTCCATGATTCAAGTGATGGACCTGGGGAAGCGGCCGGGGAGCATGCGGGTCTCCGTACATTGACGCCGGGACTCCGACTCCGTCCATCCCACCGTAATGGGCCAGTTCATCGTACTGGAATAAAATCACAACAAAGTCAGTCGGGGTCCGAGAAAGTTTGTCACAAACGCGGTAAATGTGCAGAAAAGTAACATTCAATTATATTCTTAATACGTTAAGTAGCAAGTAGATTTTTGCGTTACTGCACCAGCGCTGAAAAGGACTAAGTTATATTTCCTCTCATAACCCTGTTACATTAGCAGAAAGAAGAGCATATTGTTAACTATCAATACATTGAAAAGGTTTTGTCATTACCAAAAACATTGTAAACTTCTTTATCCCCGAAGGAGAGTTACTTTGGTAAAACACCGAATTAGTTTGGAGTCCCCTGTAAAACTGCTCCACGAAAGTCGCGGAGGCTGTCGGTTAAGCAAAGGCTGTCACTTTGCTTGAAGAGTAAGGGTACTGAAAAAATGTCAAATACGCTGGTTTAGATATGAATACTTCGCAAAATAGCCGCCACCGAGAACATGGTAGCGATATGGAGGCCTTCCTATAGTGAATTTGTATTGGTAAGTGTTGAAGATTTAAAACCTACCCTTTGCGCCATCAGGCTGCGCTCCAATAAACTCCTGAATGTGTCGTATATTTAATATCCCAGTCCGATTAGAAAGTGATTTAGTGGTAAGATTCCCTTTTCAACCAACTTTGCGAATTCTCCTATTCGCCAATGTGGTTAAGTTGAAACAGTAGCATCAGGAGTTTTGCAATTTTTCTTGTTTTCCTCTTTCCTCAAAAAAGAAAAAAATGCGCCAAACTGAAGGTTACAATCGGCCCATCAACAACCTGCATGTAACTAAACTGTCGTGTCTCATGGCTTTTTGCCACTCCAGCTGTCAATCAAAGCCAGAGGTTGTCAAGGTAATGAATGAATGATGGTTGGTGATGATGTTCAAGAGAGGATGAATCTTTTTAGCCCGTTTTCATCCCGCAAGTCCGCGTCTCCTTTATGCCTCCGGATCGCTATCTTGTTTTATTATTACTGTAAAAAGAAAAAAGCGGTAGAAATTAAGAGATTGCAATTCAGATCTTTCCTTTTTCCCCCCGTAGGTATTTCGTCTATCTGGCGGTCTGAGATGAGTGAGTGTCAGCGAGTGTTGGCAGGTTGGCTGCTAGCTTGCTTATAGAACAGAGTCAGTTCGCGGCGCTGATCGGTGGGCGAATGAAATGACGGATCCCGGAAGTAGTGGTGGCCATAGCCAGTCCTACAACAGCTACAGAGAGAGAGAGAGAGAGAGAGAGAGAGAGGAGAGAGGAGAGACCAAATCTTGTGATATGCAGAGTATGCACTAGGACGGCTTCAACTCCTCACGGGGGAAGCCAAACAACACCGCTTCCACTCGCAGCCAATTCCTCTCGCCAAGAAGAGAGTCCTAAGGAAAAAAAAAAAAAAAGCAGAAAAACGCTGTGTGAGGAAGGTTTACGGACGCGGGGTACTCAGGCTGCGACTGTTAAACCCGCTCCGAGTCGAATACATCGAACCGGGGACTAACTTACACGAGTTGCGATGACAAAAAAATAAAATATTAAGATAGAATTACGCACGACGCGTCCGAACTTTTACGCACGGCGAAATGTAACGGCGAAAGATTAAAGTCAACAAATATTTTATCCACACGAACAGACAGTCTAACAAAAGGTTATAAAGCATGAACATTCTCAATTGAAATTACCAGGATATCTGATGCATTTTGAGTTTAATTTATGAGCATGACGCTTACTTGTTATCTTTGTTGTGGTTATAGTCGGTGTGCCTATGTAATATCTGAGTAATACCTTCTAATGTCAGAGCTAATTATACTCGGGTCTGTTTAGCAAATTAAACGATATGGAGCACCCCTCTAAGCTCAGAATGAACTTTTCCAAGAAGAAAAAGCTTTTGTGGAGAAAGTAATTTTGTGTGTTTCTTTCGTCCAATCCCCTGTCTTGATAGAAATCCGTGCCTTACCTCAGAGTAGTCAATTATCAAAGCTCCCCAAGATCATCAATCATGTGAGGAGATTGAAGTTTAGAGGAGGAGCAACGCTCCGGCCATCGATTGCAGTGAAGCCCTTTTTTCCCTGAGCCTGAGCTCTTACGCACAAAACAGAAGCAGGCCATCTATCCCCTTTAATTTTTAGCTCCATCAATGCTAATATACAGTTTTGCGCAGATGAACTCATCGGCGTATTGATAGGTTTTCACATAAAGGCTCCATTTATGGCTCCGTGACATTTTTGATTGTGGAAATTAACTATTCACTGGTTAGGATTATGTAGACACATGTTCAGGGAGAGGGTTGTGGCTACCGTTGGAGGGTCAATAAACTCCCCAACAAACAAATAAGCCATATGGTTTCTCGGGTTGACAACAGAAATAGCAATTAAAAAGATTTAATAAATGAAACCGTGACAACAATTATGTTTGTTGGCATAAGGGGGTGGGAAGCCCGGCACAAGAAAGTAGGACTGCAGGGTTGACAAACGGCTGTGTGGACATTTCTGCGTGCAATACCCCGAGAAGGAACTACAGAGCAGTGCGCAGAGCACCATGGCACTCACCGTCTCCAGGTCTCTCCCTCTGCGACTGACCGCTGCTGTTACATTCTGTAGCTAAACAGAACCAGCCCGGCAGCGTCAGCTATTGAAGACTGCTATTTTCATAAGCTAAATACTATCGTTCACATTGATTTGTGCACTAACGCTTGACTTTTTTTCTTCTCTGGACAACCATGGTAAGTAGTCTAAACCTTACTGTATACCCTTTGTTATGAATGATTCCATCGTGATTGGGTGCCCTTTGACGGCGCAGTTGTGGAAAGTTTTGAGGTTAGACTAGTAAAAGTATAGGCAACACGAGCATTTTATGGTTATTGTTAATGTTAGTGGATGTGGGCCATGCTAAATATAATTCACATATTGTTTGAGCGAAGTTTAAATATACTCTAGGATCTGGAGATTTTAAAGCTTTTTAGCATTTATTTTGAAAATATGTAATTTGCCCTCAAGGGGAGTGATGTAAACATCCAGAGAGCGTGTGAAAATAGCAGCGACTAATTATGCGTATCCAATGCCTGGCTCCACAGAAACGACACTTCTCTATAAAACTTCCACCACTGGTTCACAATAGCTGGATATTTTTATTTTTTACTTTTGTTAAGTTTTGGTAGTTTATTTAGAGCAATAATGGGACCAAATGCAGTAAAATGTACTATAACCCATAAATATATGGTGTGCAATAGTTGAATTTATCTTAATAACACAATTACATGTGAAATCAACAGTAATAGTGCCCCATACACTTTTACATTACCTTTTGATTTTTTTTACTTAAGGCCATGTAAAATAAATATCAATCCACATTTTCTTAATTGTCCATTAAAATGATATATATCTAGGCTATTTGTTTTTCTTTAATGAAGGTATGTGCCCATTGCCCATTTGAAGTTGGCCCTACCTTTGGAAACTGAACGTGTTTACACAGCGTATAATTCAATGGCCCCATATCATAGACAAGTACCCCCTTTGAACTGCATTATATTACCAATAAGCGGATTTCACGTTGTGGGACTTTTCTGTGGGCAGAGGACTTTTATACGAATTAAAAAAAAAAAAAAAATCAGTGTAACTCCGCGCGTAACTCCGTCAACGTGTGGCTCATTCGCCACTGCAGAGGATGGCATTAACAGGCGGTAAAATTTCATCTGGTGGTGTCAAATTGAGGTCAGTTTAGGGTTAAAGCTCTCGGTGTCCGTGTGGGACATGGCCAGCTGCGTTTGGATTCATTAGGGGGCAGAGGATCCATTTCAAGGAAAACACTACTGGGACAATCACGAGGCTAAAGATCCACTCCATGTCACATCCTTAAGGTGCACGTTAAGACCACTGTAACCAACCGACCCCAAAACTTCAATCCCAAGTCTCTCTCTCTCTGTTTACACACTCGCAACTTAGCTCCTTTCCCCCCTCCTGTTGCCCTGGGCTTCGTTGTTCACCACACAAGCCTGTTGCTAAATATTGGGAGATGCATTGTTGATTTAATTCCTTCAAAAAGATCACCGATATGAAACGGACTTTAAATCCTCTTAGTGACCCTTAAACACTCCTGAAGAAACAATTGGCGCTGAACCACAGGAACAAATAAAGTCGCCCTAATCTTGTTTGTAACTTTGTTCTTCGTTGGCCCTCTCCAGTATTTGAGATTATGTAAATGAGCAAAGCTAATGTATAGAGGGGCTCAGTTAAGACTGGATCATAGACTATTCGAGGGGCTCAGGAAACCAACAATCTTGTAGCCTGCTCTTTCTTTTTCGGTTGTATCAATTCCAATATAAAGAACATTGGTCGGCTATTGTATTTGTTAACTTGAAGGTATAACCTTTGTTGTCTGGAAAACAAAAGCAGTTGTGTTGCCGGATGGTTGGCAATTTAAATGTAAGCAGCTGGATAGATCCTGTCTTTATGACGGAAAAGGTTGAGTTACCTCGCTGTTAACACATTTTAGATTATTTTATTTGTTTTGTTTATAACTATATTTCGCCCATCAATGTTTTCCTTCTGCGGAAGGCATTACCTCACCCGTCTGAACTTTTTTTGACCCCAAAGTGAAATGTGACTATGGTTTCAGAAAGTGGAGTGAGCAACTCAAATACTTGTAAAAGTTTCGCGACTAACTGTAAATTCTTCAGCTCCAAAGCCTTATTTTCCCCTCCACCGATTCTCAGAGTCTGGTGTCAGAGGGTTAGTAAAGGGGAGGGAGAGAAAGGGACGAACAGAAAATCTAACAGTGGCTTTCTCCTCTGTGCGATCAGTCTGAAGTTAGAAGAGCCAGCATCAAATATGCAGCCCTCTAGCGACACCTGGCGGAAAAAAGCTAATGCCGAATATCGAAACATTTGCAACAAATAAGCAGGCCCGCAAAATACATCCACAATTGATTCCGGCTTTGCCCTTAAACCACAGACATTTGCCTATAGGACTATGTTTTAAAATTAGGATTGACGCATTACCATTAAATTTACATGCATTGAAAAATTGATCTTATTTTAAATATAAGATGTCCGTTTTTTGTTTTTTGCTTTTTTTGTTAATGTAAACGTCCTCAATGAGCCCTCCTAATTTATTTCGTTTTATAATTAATTTGTTTGCAGGTAATGATATCGGTATATTTTTGATTCATCCTTTCATGCCGTGAACATCTGCTATAGTCTAGCTATTGCTGTACAAGAATGTCCATCATGTCCCATAAACGAAAAATTAATGTAGCCTACGATTTTTTTTGTCAGTTTGTTTTCATTTCACATATAAGATTGACACCACAACAGGTGATTATATTGAAGACTATAAAGCCGTAACTGGACACACACATTCCATGTATTTATCCATCAATTCAAAACATGTAAGCAAAAAAAACAACATTTAATTCACGAGCATGCAGCCTGATATTCTAGCCATGTATATATATATAGACTTATATATATACTTATATATGTATATGATTATTGTACTATTATCATCATTTGACCAGCTTTGATAATATGCTACTATCATATTACAATTATCATTATAGAATAAAAAAATGCAAAACAGCAAAAATATGCACAGTTTATTACTGTTTACTGCAGCCCAAATGGTTAAAAGAATATGCTTTTGCCATTACAAGGGTTCAGTTATTGCTGTTTAAGAAAATAGCCATATTTTAGAGCGCTTGTGCAAGTTATTTTAATAATATAACGATGTTGCAAAAAAAATAAGACATTTTTACTTCACCACTAATTTACTTCTCCTTCAATTGAGTAAAACGACTTCATATGCAAATATAATGTTATTGTCATATTTCCCAAACGAATTTCAAATGTAACTGCATTTTCCAATATGTAAACATAACGATTTGTTTGCCAAAATAAGTTACTGCACTGTAGCCTTTCTTAGCATTTTTGCCTCTTTCCCTCCTTGGCTGTGACACAGTTTCAGATGGTCACTGGCGAGATTAGAGACCGCTGGCTGAGGATGGCCATCGTTAACGCCTATGTAGGCTACCAAATGCTGTTTTAATGAGCTTGCATTGAGTGTGTGTCCCAGAATACCTGGTGTGCATGTGTTAGTAATCTGCAGACTATAATCCCTGTGTTTCCACCTAACACGTGGCTTTAGGAATAGCCTACATTCACAAAGGAAAGCGTGTAGTCGATTGCTTTTATCAGGCACTTTGGAGGTTTAGGTATGAATTTTTATTTTGGATTGAATAGGTCGACGTCTATAAGGCCCGTATCCAGCCACATTACGAGATGTAATTGAGAGAACTTTAAGTGGAGCCCGGGAAACCGAGAAGTTAATAGCGGTGACCCTCTTGCGGTGCCTCTGTCGCTCATCATTTATCAGGCTTAAGGGGCTTAAAGAGGCAGCCTAGACCCACCTTTTATTACATATCAAACCCTCTCTCCCTTATCTACATTATAGGAAATACATGCATCGTTGCCTGTTATGCGGATTTGGAAATAGAAACATGTCCAATAAAGTCGCCCTCCTCCGCTGATCAGAGAAAAATATGGCTTTAGGCGCTGGAGAGACAACCCCACCGATTTAAGCCTTTATTAAATTGTCTTAATTCCCCTCTCCACTTTAAAAATGAACATAAATCCCACCCTTGAGTTGTTTGTCCAGCACAGAGGGGAAAATGCAAGTGTTGAGTCTTTTTACGGTACTATTATGATTGGGGATTGGGAATAAAATGGCACAGAATGAATCGAGTACGCATATATATATATATATATATATGCGTTGTACCTTCTGAACGCATCCGCAAGCCTTTCTTAACGGTATATGGGTATTTGATAGGCAAATGCTTTCATGCAAACTCAAATGCTAAATTCAAAATAATGCATGCAGCGTTAAAACTCGCCTTGTCAGAGACATTCAGCCTGATAACCTGACAGAGATAAGTGTATCTTATCTCGACTCAAGCTATAGACACTGGACATACAGGCTAAACAAAAATAAAATAGTCAATCACGCATAATTTAGTGCTGGTTAGATTGAACCTATAACTTATCAAACTTTAATTTCGCGATTAAAAAAATAAAAAAATACACGTACGACTATTTACAACAACAAAACAACTATGATCTTTATTGTTCAATTAAAGCACCTACTATTATTTAAGATAGCAGGCCTACGTCTAAACTATAATGTGCATGTGACATAAATCTAAAAAGTATTTTTTAGATAATATGGAAAATGACCAACACATTTACTGTATGTTTTTTTTTTTTACTACACTTTGTATAACAATGAGCATAAGAATCGCATGTGAGATTTTGTATTTTGAGCAATACTGGTATAACCTTTCAGTGGAACTTCAGGGGCAAGCCCAAGTTGTCTACTTGTTTCCTCCAAGGAGAGCTCAGTCAGTCAGCCAGAACGCAGCTGCATTCACATGGAGTGACGGATTTTGATATTCTAGTCACACTACACAGTAAACACTGCTCTCTTATTGAGTAAACATCATTGACAAGGTTCCATATCCAGTCATTTTCCAAATAAGCTTAAATTCATTGAATGTAACTGAAGAATCTTTTTTTTTTTTAATGTAAAATGTTAGACAAAAGAAAATCAAAGTATTGTTTTTCCACTTAAATCCACGGTGCAACGTATGTTTTGAATGCTGGTGTTTAAACGTCAAGAGTTCTTAAAGAGGTTGCTACACGTCATGTAAATATCACTGCATTTTGTTCTGAGAGTTTATTGTAAATGTAATAAACGGAATGCATTGATAAATGGTAATTTCTTGATTAATACTTTTGTGTAATGACATTAAATATTTTGAACTGTCTTTTGGTTTGTGCTCTCTTTCATTGAATGTGTTCAGAGTGAGATGTATACTTGAAGTCCATAAGTAAAGGCTTCCAGGGAATCACTTCACACACACATCACACTGACAGTGCTAATCAGAAAAAACACACACCAACTGATTCAAATCCAAGACTCCAGAAAAGATGAATACACAACTATTGGTTTGGTTCATCATAATACCACTGTGAGAGCTCAGTGCATCTATTCGAAGGTAGAGGTGCCCAGAGACACATTTCTGTAAAAACCCTCCATATGTGAGCAAATTCTTATTCGTATTGGACAGTCCCACCTTAAAAAAAACAACAACAACAACCCATTGGTGAACATTTGAAAAATACACATGACTTAGTTAACACAACTCGCAAGTGTCTTACTCATGACTCCATTTGTTTGAAGTATGCGAGGAAAACAATAGCGGTAAACAAATGCAGATAGTTTGTTTGTGTTGGTGTGTGTGTGTGTGTTTTGTTTTTCTGCTGATATTTCCTGTTTGTGTGTTCCCATTTCCACTGCATCTCCCCACACCAACGCCCCCCCCACCCCCACTTTGGTTCTGCAGGAGTTCACATGATCAAGCAAGGTACCCAGGTAATTACCTGGCGTTGTCAAATAAAGCGACCACTGATTCAAATGAGGAGTGAAATATCAAAGACCAGCATTGCCTTTGCAGCCAGCCACTTATCCACATAGGAGACAGAAAGGAGATCTGAGGAGCTTGGGGCCCTGCGGAGAGGCAACAACAACATTCAGTTTTCCCTTCTTAGCTAAATATCACCAATGGGAGCAACAGACCCAAACATGCCCAAGTTCACTAGCAACAGCATATTTATGTGTATAACATATCCTACGTATCTATTATTAGCTCATGGTATCATATATCAGACATAGTGGCTGGGTTGCAACACTTACGAGCGATAATCATTATATTCGCGCAGACCTTTCTAATTTTTCTTCCCACTGGGTTTACATCAAAGGTCAAAGGTGGCATTGCTTTGCAGGAGAAGTCAAAAAGTTGTCAAACAACAACAACCCTGTCTTCTGTTGTCATACAGGATTCATTCTATTTTTTGATATCGGAAACAAGACAGGAAGTGAACAAGGTAGTGAACAATACGACATTCTAAAAGAGAATTAAACAGAATTAATGTCTTATGAAGCAACACTCGTCCAAATTCCTCAGTCCAGTTTGCACCAGCTGACACCTACATCGCCACACGGCGATTTGCTAACTACAGCGACGGGTTATAACGAAGCCGCCTGACAATCTCAAACATAAGTTGGTGTTACAGCGTCCGCTCCCCGAGACTCGCGGGCTCTCAAATGAACTTCATTAAATGGCGCGTGTGCTCCCCGTACTCCCAATACCTCAGAGACAAAAAGCAACCGGATGATTCCGCATTTCACCCACACTGTAGTAAGCAATTCCATCAGCAGTTCTAAAGCCTTACACCTCTATTTGAGCAGGACTGACAATAAGGCCTTCGACACTTTGACACAGCAAAGTGAAAGGTGATCTCAATGAACAATGTCATTGCTCTGGAAACAATACCAAAGAAACCTGTGTTCTGCTCCCTTCAAGTTCGAACTAGACAAGCGGTGCCCTGGGATTTCAGTTCAGCACAGCTAGAGTACCTGTAATTTGACTTGCCACGTCTAAATGGAAGTTGAATAGGTTACATTGTGCAACAACAAATAAAACACTTGCAATGCTTTAGTGGGTGTTTTTCATGGTTGGAGGCGAAATACGGTCGGTAAGGATGTTTGAGTGTTTAATACTATAAACATACAGACTTCCCTCCCTCTGGCATATAGAAGGCTCCCAGGGACACTTTCCATGTAAATATTCATAGGGCAATGGGATGGGCTATTAATTATTGAGGACTGTAAAGAAGTGTAATACTTCAATGTTTAACATATGAATCTTATATTTTATTTACTGAGCTTGAGGATGTAGATGTTGAGCGAAAAAGGCCATTTTTCACAAAATACTGCATAGACAGCCTCAGGAAGTCAAAATGGAGGGTATGAAGATGTGCTCACTAATGATATATTTCCAGTGAGGCGTACTGCATATGCAGACAGCCTTTGAAGGAAGTTGGGAAAACTGTATGTAATTATAGATAATCAATAAATTGACTTCAAATGAATCATCCGCGGCATACATAAAATGTTTTCAAAATGTTTTTTTTGCAGTGTACGTCCACTAAATAGGAGCACTTTCCAGTGCAGTGATGTGCATATTGCAAAACTTTAAACGCTTTTATTTAAAAAAATAAAATAAAATAAAAATAAATAAATAAATAAATGTTCAAGGACAAGTGGAACTGTGAGCACTTTGGTGACTTTAATTACCTACTGTTAACACGCCGTGTAACTTTCCAGGTGAACTGTATAAAGTGCACATTCCTACGGCGTTTTTCCCTCCGCGTTGCTTCGTGGCCCCGCCCCCCCGACTGACTGTC
>OMKK01012035.1:10250-31016 GCA_900302305.1 Polymixia japonica | reverse complement strand
CCCACCCCTACCTCTCTCTCTGGTTGTTCCTTGTGATGTAACAAGCATTCACTCAGAGGAAGTGGCATGCCTTCCCTCTCCTGTTTGTGTCTGAGGAGCGACCATTAGGGTAGCTTTAACGGTCTCGCTGATGTCATCCCTCACTCAGAGTTCCCCTCTGATTTCCTGTTTATCCTGTCTTTGTATAGCTCTCTCTTTCCCTTATTGTCTGTCTTTCCATCCGTCACACTGGAAAAGTTTTTTTCTTCCTCCTGCAGGTGATGTCATCACTCCAGCACATTCCACTACACCTCTTCCGTCTCATCTCTCTCACCGTTTCTCTCTCTCTCTCTCTCTCTCTCTCTCTCTCTCTCTCTCTCCTCCTGGACTCCGCTTTCGTTTTAAGTCATCTCTTCTTTCTGCCTTTTCACAGGGTCAGGCGCGGCGGAGGAAGAACATGACAGAGTTCCTGGGGGAGTCCAACATCCCCTCCCCGGACTCTCTGGGACAGATCGGTGGCTCTCTGCCCGGCGTGGGGGCCGGGCCGGACAGCTGGAAGAACCGCGCTGCCAGCCGATTCAGCGGCTTCTTCAGCTCCAGCGCCGGAGCAGGCGCCTTCGGCAAGGTGAAGGAACGAACACAGGCAGCCGAGTGAAATATACGTGTTTTTCTGGATTTCTGGAAAAGAAACGGGAGCACTTTGTGTTAAAACAAAGTGGGCTGACTTGCCCAGGCTTGCCTCAGAGTTAAAAAAACAAAAAACAAAAAACCAGTAGCAAATAGAGAAGGGAGGGGGTTGGGAGGCCGTATCTACTGACCCCAGTGAGATCATTTCCCTTCAAAGCCTGCTGACCTGTTGGGTCAGACACTTTCCTTTACACAAAGAAATGTCCGCTGGCTGTTCAAGTCAGTAGGCAGAGCAGAAGTTTATTTGCTCGCTCAAATTCTTGTTTGTTGTCATACTGTACACAAAAAGCACGAACGCTCATTTTTTCCGACGATAATCGACAGCTCGTATCTTAAAATAATAAACGTACGCTCACACGCGCATAGACAGCCGGGCCACGCAGGCACACACCCACGCACACACACACACACACACACACACACACACACACACACGCTCCCATTGTCTCTTCCCTCCTGAGGTCACATCCTCCACAGTAGCAGATGTGTGACAGAGACACTATCTGTCAGTCACCTGTCAGCGGCCAGCTCATCTCTATTCACCCTGCCGGTCCCCCCTCGACCCCCACAGGGCCAGAGCCAGGAACCCTCCAATGGTGACCTGGTCCCTTTCACCCTCCACAAAGCGCAGTAAACAACCACCAGGGCCTGGAATCATATAATAATAGTCTTTGAACAGGAGCGCTAATCTGTGACCAGTTTACCTATAGACGCTGTAGTGCTGTTTTACGCGTATCTAATTTGTGACCTAATCCTTATCAATGGACTTGGATCAGTGCTTTTTTTTTTTGAGCGCTTTCATGTTTTCAAATGGGTCCAAACAACAAAACTGCTGCCTCCTCCGTGGTACAGCTCTTGCACCCCCCACACCCACTGCCTCTATTGTTCAACCGGTCTCAATGCACAGAGCTCATTTTCATAACTACATAAGACTCGCCAGACTGCATAAAGGGCTGAATAGCTACCGCTGCATTTAAGAATCCAGGCGCCTGTAAGGAGAGGATTTATATGCTAATACACAGGCTCATCCTCACTTACAGTTTGAGTGCAACAATAAACCCCCGTCCAACAGACTGAAATTGACAGTTGTTCTGGCCTCTTGTCCTCGCTGCCGTGCTGTTGACCCTCCTAATTAGGCCTACTTCAGTCGAGCTGTACACACAGTGGTCCATGTCTGACTCTCTCTCTCTCTCTCCCTCTCTCCTTCCACCCTCGCAGGAGGTGGACCGCGTGGAGCAGCTCCAGAACAAGCTCCACTCCTACATGGTGTTTGGTCTGCCCAAGGTGCCACGGCAGCTCTCCTTCCACCAGGACTCCTGGGAAGAGGAGGAGGAGGAGACCGACCTGGCCCTGGAGGACAGCTGGCAGACTCTCCTCGACAACCCGGAGGTAGAGTGGACAGACAGACAGACAAGACAGACAGACAAGACAGACAGACAAGACAGACGGACGGACGCACGGACATGCCAGCATTGCAGCGTTTCTGCACATACACCTAATGATAAAGCGTCATGATAAGGCGTCAAATGACAACTACAAGCGCACACATACGCACATTAGCTGCGCGCTCAGAAGCACCTTTCCCACACTTCAGGGCTCGAATTCTCATAAGTGACAGACGGCGGGAGGTTCCCTTCCGAGCCATAGGCATCCATCGTGATTCCTGTTACGCCGCTGACTCTTCCAGTTCCGTGTAATACTTTCGTCACACCCGTCCCGATGCGTGCTTTCCCAGCATACGGTTGATTGTATGTCGTCGCATGTAAGGTGCCAGGAACCGTGCAGTTCTGTAGGTTGCTTCCCCCTGTTAATACGTTTATGACTCACCGTGACAGCTAGCCAAGGAGATGGAGTTACCCAACTGTCATATCTTTGTGCTCAACCCTTCCCGTCAGTTATGTAACACGTGATCGCCGGGGGAAACTTGTCAGTTAGTGTGTGTTGCACGTTCACTGCGTGACTGACGATCACGGGTTTGTGCGAACTTCGGTCAAACCCGCTCGGCAATTGATTGGGTTTTATCTTAGTAGTCCAAATAATGTCTTCTTGTATCCTCTGAATGGAGGGGCCGTTGTGGTGCCAGTGGGGAGGTAATCATAATCATCTCTGGTAGTCTATTGCAATACGGGGGAAGACATTACTTTGGAGATTATCTTTCATCATTGTATCTAATCTCACAAAGATATTGAAGTTGCGTGTATAACATTGTGTGTGTGTGTATGTGTGTGTGTGCAGACATTGACGAGGCGACAGTTCCACCAGCAAGAGGCAATATGGGAGTTACTGCACACCGAGGCTACCTACATCAAGAAACTCAGAGTCATCACTGATGTAAGTGTGAAGAACTAGCTTACTGTCTCGCCACACGGAGATAATGCACTCATCTTAATCTGGCTATTGTGTGAGATCAGTTGGCTTCTGTACTGTACTTCCCTGTACGATAACACGTGAAAATGTTTGTCTTACAGTGTTTCATAGGACACAATAAATCTTCTAAAAAAAAGTCTAAAAATAGAAAACGGCCTGCTCACACACGTTCATTACTGTTCAGTTCAGTAAGCTTTATGCTTTATGGTGTTCTGTTCTATTGGGAAGTGGCTCTTATCAAGATGTATTCTATCATGCTCTGGCATAGCTGATGCTGAGGTACTGTTTTTATTGCATTTTAGTTGCAAGGCTGAACTTCCTGCTACATTTAGGTGAAAACCTTTTGTGCCTCACGAGAACGTAAAGTCTGTGAGGATCCTGTATTAAAGAGTCTTCTTCGTCTTCTCCTCTGTCCCCCTTTCCAGCTGTTCTTGTGCGGGCTGCTCAACCTGCAGGACAGCGGCCTGCTGACGGAGGTGGAGCCCACCAAGCTCTTCAGTAACATGCAGGACATAGTCCGTCTCCACACGGCCCTGTGGAACCAGGTTATGCTCCCAGCCCTGGATAAGGCCAGGCAGGCCAGGGCTCTGCTCAACCCCACCGACCTCCACCACGGCTTCAGGACGGTGAGCTGCAGTTACGCCGTCAACGCGGTGGTCCGCTGGCGAAAAAATACATGAAAAACAGACAAGAGCGGGACGCAGGGATGTTAGACGGACGTGAAAATGCGGTTGATCCCGAGCGGTACCGTAGCCGGGACATGAGCTAGTGACCCGGACACACTGTGTGTAATAGCACGACTAGTCAGTCATTTCAATAGACTTTATAGAAAATGTTATGCATGTGTTTTTATGGTTCACAGCGTTGACCGCAGATCGTGACTAAACAGTGGCAGCATTTTTCCCAGTCATGTTGATGCCGGTAGTTTCTCTGACACACGTCTGCATTTATTTTTTCTGTGTACAGTTTGGCTCCAGGTTCCAGCCCTACATCCGCTACTGCATGGAGGAGGAGGGCTGCATGGAGTACATGCGCACGCTTCTCAGGGACAACGAGCTCTTCAGGATCTACGTCACGGTCAGTTGCTCTCCGCTTTGCTCCACCGTGGCACTCTTCAAACCGTGTCTTTTTTTTGTTTGTTGTTGGGCTAATGGAACATCTTCGTTTGTGTCTCCCGTCAGTGGGGGGAGACCCACAAGCAGTGCAACCGTCTGAAGCTGGCCGACATGTTGGCCAAGCCTCACCAGAGACTGACCAAGTATCCCCTCCTGCTGAAGAGCGTTCTCAAGAAGACGGATGAGCCGTCGGCCCGCGACGTCGTCAACAGCATGGTGAGGGCAGAGGGGGCGAACGTCGGTTGCGATGGGGGGACGAAACGTTTTGTGGCGTTTATGCGGTACACTCGCGTGACAGTTCCCGCTTGTAGTTTGAGTAAAAGTGTATCGTCTGTCTTTTCCTCTCCCAGGTGGCCGCGGTCGAGGGCTTCATCAACAGCGTGGACTCCCAGATGCGTCAGCGCCAGGAGCAGCAGAAGCTGGCCACCATCTCCGCCCGCGTAGAGTCCTACGAGGCGGTGGAGGGCAGCAGCGAAGAGGTGGAGAAGGTGAGAGAACTCCTCGTTCTTTTCCGGGGGCCTCCAGCAACACCCAAACTCTCCACAAATGGCCCTTGCAGTTCCATCGGAGGGAAATGAGATTTAAATTGTTCTCACGGTTTGCTATTTTTTGCCTTTCCCCTTTAGATCCTTAAGGAATATAACCGCTTTGACTTGATGGCTCCCATGAGGGGCACGTCGCCGGAGGAGACCCGACAGCTCCATCTTGAGGGAGCACTGAGAATGAAAGAAGGCAAAGACAGCAGGGTAAGACTAACGGCCACAAACGCCTCCTCATGACAACGAGGTCTTATCTTTATAACTACCTCATGGGTGCAATCCCTTTGGTTTGTCGCATGACGGGAAACGGAATATAACGGTACAAACCACAGATTGTGTTTCTACCAGCATTAACACAGCCACGTACTTCCCCCCCCCCCAGATGGATGTTTACTGTTTCCTGTTCACGGACTTGCTGCTCATCACCAAGCCCGTGAAGAGAGTGGAGAAAGTCAAGGTCATCCGTCAGCCCCTCCTCATTCACAACGTCGTCTGCAAGGAGCTCAAAGACCCTGGTGAGTGGCGGCACGGGAACCCGCGGGAACCGAGTCGGAGTTACCTTCAGTAGCTGCAAACACTTCAGTAGGGACTGAAATTAGCATAACTTCACTGCTAGTCGGAGCCAGCTACAAACATCAAACCGTACCCATGCTGTTTCTGTTTACGCGCATAACGTTGACTCTTTTTTTTGGGGGGGGTTTTCGTCTCTGTAGGCTCATTTATCCTCATCTACCTCAATGAGTTCAAGAGCGCGGTGGCAGCTTACACTTTCCAAGCCAACAGCGCCACCCAGGGGCGAAGCTGGATAGATGCCATCTGCAATGTCCAGGTTGGAGAACCAGTTCATATTTCATTAGAGCTCGCTAATACCAGCGGATTGGGAGAAAACGACAGATATAATATAATATATATTATGATTTAATATAATATAAGAATAATGGGGTGTACTGGTTTTCATTCTGTGTGGTTTTGTATGCGTTTCAGAACCAGCTCCAGAGGCTTCGCACTGAGGAGATCCTACGGCAGCAACGTGTAGAGGGTGAGGAAGAAGAGGAGGAAGATGAGAGCAGCAACTCCACCACTAGCTCCCCTTGCTTGAGACACATAGACCAGCAGAACACAAGGTACCTAGCGTTATTTTAAAATCTTGTGTGGAATGAATAAGGTTTTATGTGCGCATGCATATGTTAACATTTAATTGAAACAGTTTTGATCTTATAGGAGCCTTCATCAGGTCAAACAGACCCACAGATTTCTGAACCGAAATCCAAATTACCTTGCAACATTTTCAATAAGACGTATAAACCGCGTTCTATTTGATTGGACTTTGCTCCTTAATCCTTCACTTGCCCGGCCCAGTTCTGCACCTTGACCCTATCACTATCAAGCTAACTAACCTTCTGTTTCCAGTCAATCAGATGATTCCACTGAAACCCTGTCGGTGATGGACATTGATGAACCAGGAGAGCACCAAGAGCCCGCTGCCCGCAACACAGACCCAGGGGGACCCAGCGAGAAAGCCTCAGACTCAGACATGGCTGAACTATCGGTGAGGTCTGAGCTCCAGCGGTCCCAGACGTCCAGCCCACAGGGGGCTCGATCGAGTGTTTATCCAGAACCGGATCAGGAGGCGGGGCCTGAGAGTGTGGAGCTGGACCCCCAGTGCCGCTCTCTCTCCATGGACAGCGCCTACGGTACCCTCTCCCCCGAGTCCCTCCTGAGGGAGCTGCAGTCACAGCCCGGCCAAAGCGAGGGAGAGGAGACCGAGGAGGAAGAGGGAGAAAGAGAGGGCCAGGAGGCAGAGCGGCGGGAGGACGAGGACGAGGTGGGGGCAGAGGTAGAGGAGGTGGAAGGAGAGCAGCAGGAGGAGGAAGAAGAAGAAGAGGAGGACTCTGCGTCGCTCGGCTCCCAGCTGTCCGTAGTGCAGTCCTTTAAGCCGCGACGGCGGCCTCACGTTCAGTCGCGGCTCGACTGCCTCCAGAGGCCATCCACGCTGGCCCTGTCTCGCTCCGAGGACAACTTGCTGCAGCGCTTCCACAGCAACGCCCCCGTATCCCGCGCACATACACTCAGCCCTGAGCCTCAGGACCAATCAAAATGTAGGGACAGACAGACAGACAATGCCGTATCACTGGCACACAGTAAGAGCCTCTCGGAGCTTGGCCAAAACTGCATAGAGCTGTTTTCAAGCGACCTCGATCAGCCTGACGACTACCTAAATATGAGCCTGCCCACAGAGAAACTCTGCGCCACCCTGAGGAGAGCAGAAGCCAGGCACGTCCAGAGGGCCCTCGCAGGGGCCTGTGACAGTATTGAAACCCAAAGCAACAGCTCAGATGGGGAGATCGCACCATCTGCCTCCTTGGATGGGAAGTGCGAGTTAGCAGCTACCGGCGGTCCAGGGGAAGCGTCGCCCAAAAGCAGGAAGTCTCCTGCCCAGCAGCACAAAAAGCTCACGCTAGCACAGCTCTATAGGATACGCACCACTTTGGTCCTCAACTCCACCCTCACTGCATCGTAAGTGACACCAAACTATGCTTACTTACTTGCTTATTTACTTACTTACTTATTTACTTTAGCCCATATGCTAATTGTGTTGGTTCGGTCTTTTCTTTACTTCTAGGGAGGTATAACCACTCTGGCAGACAACTGACCAGCGGCATGTGGCCAGAATAAGGAACGACACTTGTTTTGAGTCTGCATGGATGGACTGAACTCCTTGTGACACAAATGCACTCTCTTGCTGCCCTCTCCCTTCCCATTGCTTTTTTTTTTGGACACTGTTCGCACCAGTTTTGCATTGGAACAATAACAATCCTTTTTGCTGTTGCATTGGTTTGCGATTTTTTTATTTCTTTTATTTTTATTTTTATTTTTATTTTGCATGGATGGGAGAGGCAGGGAGACATTAACTGCTCGCACTTTGTATTGGAAGTAGCATTAAGGGGCTGGGACCTTAAGGAGGACTGGGGAGTATACAAGATGTGGAGGTGCTACCCCTACAGGAGGAGGAGGAGGAGGAGGAGGAAGAGGAGACAGACAAGCAGAGACGGGGCCTTTGAGTAAAGGTCTTACAATCTTCCCACTCTGGACTGGAGTGGAGGTGGAGCCGAAGGGATCCAGACGTCTGATCCGAGCACCATCTCTGCGTCTATTACCCTAGCAGAGGAGAGGGGCACCTAGTCTGAAAAGTCCTCTCAAAACATGGTTGAATAGCAGCACCTAGGACACATCCTAGTATTTGTACTACTCCTGGTTCACTTTGAGAAAAGAAAACAAACAAATATTGCACAGTTGTTATCTTTGTTAATTAGAAGAGTCACTAAAGGAGTGAATTAACATTTTCAGTTACACAATGAATATCTGTTTATTTTTTGCTGTTTGTGTCCACTTGTGTGTGGGTCTGTGTTAGCGCACGTGTGTGAGAGTGAATGTCTGAATGTGTAACTGAGTGGTATGTCTGTGTGTGAGAAAGATACATGGTCTTTAATTCCTGACTGAACCAAACTGATTTCCATCTCCTGTGAATATGCTGACATGCACAAAGATGGAAGACCTGACTACCCACTAGATTTCAAATGAAAAGTGCACCCAAACACAAGTGGTCCAGCAACCAACAAAATGGAACTTGTCTTTTAGTTGCTATCCAGTTTTACCAAGCACATCACAAAATGGTTGCATTTCAATCGATGTATAGATCACTATAGAGTTAAAATTACTTATTGGGTGTTTATCTTTGGTTGAACTAATGCCATTTGATATGATGAACTAATGGGAAGATGAGTTGGGTTCTATTGCTAAGTAGAGGAGAAAAATTAACTCTTGAACTGACTGAATATGGGTGATAAGAGCTGTTTTGAGGTATTTTCTTCACTAAGGTATACTATGGCTTGAGTGTGCAGTCACCCCAGAGGCCCAAATACATCAAATCAATCACATACACAAATGCAAAAGAACTTGGTCAGAGGACGAATGTGGATACTTAAGAAATCCATGTTTTGGGGCACCTTTTGAGACATTTAATTTATTGTGTTTCTTTACAATGAGACAGTAAAAAGAGATTGAACAGCAGTTTGGGTTGGATAATCTGTAACAAGTGAATCTGCAGAGCTGTTTGGCTTTCTCCATTCAACTCCATTCAAGGAAAAAAACCTCTTTCCAGGAGCATTGACCACCCCAGTAAATTAACATGTTCACAGTGATGTTCAGCTTTCCAGATCAAAGATTTAGCTTTGAGTCCTATAATCTTTTTTCCAAATGTTGCCCAAACCAAATAGGTTAACTTTGTTTACTTTTAGTTTTGTTTATGTGTAATATTTATTATGCCTGCTATGTTTTATATATAAGATATTGTTTATATTGTTGCTTCCATGATTTGTAAATGTTTTTTGTCGAAGTAGTCTTAATAATGTGTTTTTCTTGTCAGGCATTAATGTGCTATGAACCAAAATCATTTGTTCCCTGTTTCAGGAATGTCTCTAAAGTGTCTTACAAAATAAAAATCCTAAAATATTTTGTAATCCTTCTTTTAATGTTTTAATCCAATGTAATGGAGTGATTTGAGGAGAGAGCCTGTATCAGAATGCCATCACATTAAAAAAAACTTGACTGGTCATACCGTTCTCATCTGTCTCATGTTGTTTATACAAAGTGCCAGCAGGTGGCGAAAGAGTATTGACGGAGATGAATAGTTTTAAGAAAGGCGTTACATTCAAGTTAGGAAGTCATTCCTTACGTCACCCTCATCATATTATAGTGCCAGGCGGTACTTACTTTGACTTTGGTAGGGAACAGCAAAGATGATGGAGTACAGCCAGGCCAGTAAATGCCAATATAATTTTCCATTGAGGACCACATTGGAAAGAAGTCATTTTTAATACTTTAATGTTTATGCATAATTCAACATGGTCTCCCACTCTGGGGGCCTGGATTTTATCTCTGTGTGGACTCACCTCTTAGGTATTGTTGAGGAAAATACTCAAATATGGTGTTAAGGTTCAGATTTGTTGGCTGACCCTGCGCCATGACCAGAGGGCGAAAAGAGAATTGGCTATATGCACAAGCTCCACTACTTCCTGACAGGAAAACTGCATTTTTATTTCCTGTCCCATACTATTGGATCAACTGATTAATCAGGTGTGCGGCACTTCCAGCACACACCTGATTAATCACCTAATCCAATAGTATGGGACAGGAAATAGAGATGCAGTCTTCTTGTCAGGAAGTAGTGGAGCTTGTGCACATAGCCTATTACCACCCTTGGAATTAATAAAATATATCAAAACTAAAAAAAAACAACCCAAAAAACAGATTTCCCTTTATGCAGTGCTGTTTCATAGTGCTCATGGTATAATTGTAAAAGGCAGTAAAACAACATGCATCTTTTTAGAAGTTCGAGTCACAGTTTCTAGGAAATGTACTCTAGCTGTCTATCTTCAGGTTCCCAGAATGTATAATTCATGTCAGATGTGGTTTTGTCAGATGTCAACAAGGTGCCCAACACATATCTGATACATCCATCCTGCAGAGCAGGGCCTGATGGTCCAAGGCAATACCATGGCCAAGGTGTATTTACAGGTGATTATATCAGCTAATCGGCGGATTACAGCATGTTGAGTCCACACAAGCCCCTAATCCGTAGGAAAAAGACAGTGCAGTCCTCTGGGATTTTCCCTTTAATCTGGCCCAGAATGCTGTGGCCCCTCCTGTTCTCACATCTGGCCCTGTGGGATTTTCTGTTGTAATCCTTGATTTTAAAACAATTTTATTATGCTTTATTGCTGATATGCTGGACTTTAATTATTAAAATGCAGCTTTCTATTTTAGCCATGAAGTAATTACACATCCTTGCTCTATTAGCCTGTGGTAAGTAGTAATGAGGTTGGCCTGCATCCAGCTGTATCCCCATGACGGTCTCATGTTGAGTGTATTCTCACTCTTAATAAGTTCTTGTCAGGCATAGACATGCTTTTACAAGGAAGGGTTGTCAAAGTACGCACAGTAATTGTACCATTGTTTTTCGTATATTATCATTTGCATGGATAGTGAAATCAAACCCCATGATATCACCCAATGATTTTTAATTTTGTTTTGTTTGTCATGGAGTCGCGCCATGCCTCCTAGTGCCCATGTATATAAATGAGAAGCCTGGTGTGACCTCCCTGTGGAAAATAAGATTTTAAAAAGTTTTCTTCTTGTTATTCCTCATATACCATGTTTACTAAGCGCTTGAGCGTTGTCAGTGGGATGAAAACCCTCGCTTTCCTTTCTTCCTGCAGCTGGGGCAACGGAGGGTTAACACCGCTCGCTATGACAGATGTCAAAAACCATGCTGTAAAAAATGTCCGATTAACACAAAAGGGGCACTTTGGTAAATCCCGATTATAGGAGCACTTTCATTTATTAAACTCTGCCAATCCCTGTACTCTTTTTGAGCAGGGATTAAAACCAGGTAGACACCATTGTCTGTTTAAACAATCCCTTTCTAAGCTCTACCCATTTCCTGCTGCCCTGGGCCCGGGGCTGGCTGGCTGGTTGCCTGCCTGTAATCTCAGTAGAGGCTTACAGGTCACTACTACCACTACATATTCCCATTAATCAACATCATCCCCTTTAGAGGGACTAGGTGATTGGATTTGGGACATGTTTTACAGGGGTAGAAAAAAGACAACAGGGAACTAAAGCATGTTTACAAGGGCTGTGCTGTGAAAAGGCCCATAGACAAGTGGCAGCCATATGGAATGGATAACCCCGTGAACAGCTGCCCTCTATCAGTGCCACGCACTGCCATTAGGCTGGTTTGGTTTGACCTTGACATGGTGCAGAGGGCCACTGCTGAACATCTGGCCCTTGTTTGCTCTTATGGACCCATAGGAACAGTGTTTAAGCAGAGAAGTAGCTACACGGTAATATATGTGTGAAATTAGACTCTTTGAGGTCATGTGACCTGCCTCTTGCAACCTAGTAGTAGGAAGTTAGATTGATTTAGGTGTTTTTTTTAAAACAAATTTGTGTATTAACCAATTGTCATGTGTGTAAGGTGTTAGTGATTAACCTACCAAACCTACCATTTAATATTTAAATCAATTTTCACTGCAACATTTCTTTGTAATGTGCTGTCTACAGAGAGCTTGGGGAAGTTAATCACATGATTGATGCCGCTTACCCTCCATATATTGTCAATAAGAGCAAGGTGATAAATGTATTGGCAGCCACTGTCTGGTATGAAGTCATACCACAAAGACATGACATATGTTAAGGGATCAAATGTCTTTATCCTCATAAAAGTTGTGTTTTCTAAATTGAGAGAGCATAAGGTCCGGTTTTCACGTGACCTGCAAAATCCTCACCTCAATAATTGTATCAGCTGATAAGAAGCTTACTGTAATTTCAATATTGTCTTTTAGGGTGGTAAAACATTAAATGAAATCACCTGCGGAATTCTTAATTAAATGGAAAATATATTCATTCATATAGAAGTTATAACTGCTTGTTGGGGACAGAGGGATTAAAATGTAAATCCAACACATTTAATATTCACAACGCACTGACACAATTAATCTGACAGTGTGTAAGATAATACCTTTAACTGACTGGCCCTCCACCCTGGCCCTAACATAAGGTGTTCCCTTGCTTTGGATTAGGCTACACTTATTGTATGGCAAATCACTTTCACCACTAGTGACCTCCACAATGCTAGCCTAAAAGCTTTGCAGAAACCCAGTTATTTACAAGGAGAAAGTTAATAGGACATTTTTTTTGCCATTGGTTCTGTTGCTAAATAATTCCTTTTGGTGCATTTATCACTTTCTCAACATCTGCCTCCCCCTTGATCTCCCCCATGCGAGCCAAGCCAACGGAATGAAAAACCTCATCTAAAAAAAAGACTTATTAACAGAATTGAGTTATTTATTGATTAATGAGAGGATTCTGGGTTGTACTGATGACTTGAAATGGTTTCTACCGCAGAGTTTGAATTGGGGAAAAAACAAGATGTGAGATCTCGCCTGTTTCTTATTCGTGCCTCAGTCTGACTTGGACTTGAAAGGGTTAACAGGAGTCGCAGCAGCGGTCTGCTCATCTGGGTGGAGTAAAGTTGGACATCTACTATACATTTGCTCCCAAATTAGCCGAGAGGACGGCGATATGCCCGAGTAAAAATACCCCGACGAACTGTCTAACAAACGGGGGGAAAAAATACATAGATCGTCACAAAGAGGGTTGATACATCCATCTGAAATGAGTGATGTCAGTGAAGAGTCGCTGTTGGATTACTTCTACTCAGTCGGAGGCAATTCGGGCAAAGTAAAAAATGCAGACATGTTGAAGACGTATAAGCCTTTTATTGGCCATAGTGACTTGCAGTTGCGTGGTAAGTATCAATCAACGTATAATGGATTAAAGCTATTTTCCCCGAAAATGGCGGCGTTTGATCTGCAATACAGTAGTGGTCGCCAGTGATGGATGAAATTCACATAAAAGTCAGTGAGCGACGGGCGGCTCACCTCGTGGTTGTTGAACAAACTCACGTTATCATCAAAATATTATTTATTACAGCGCTATTAACATACAGCAATTATATTCCACGCATGGCTTTTTTTTTTTTTTTAAATAAACGCCGTTTCATTGTTCTCGCATAAACCAAGCATCTGGTTTACATTAAGGCTCTGCAAACAGATACCACTAAGGCAGGAATTCTGTCATTTCCTCCCTGAGGCCAGTTGTAGGCATGGTCAACCTGAGCTTTGCAGTAGATCACCTAAACATGTCACCATTGTTATATTCTCAGGCTCTGGTGGCTCATTTGTTGCTGCCTGCTAAGACACATGACAATTGGTCACATTGATGAGTCTGACAACATTGTAGTCTTGTGCTGCTAATCCTATTGAAAACCTTTAAGACCATGGTATACTTACAGTTTTAAACAAATAGTGAGCTTGTGGCTATTTACTTATCTTTCCAATCCATTTCACAATGCCAATATCCCTGGCAGCCCCTGAAATACAACTAAGCTTAACATATTTTAACCTCCCCAAATGATTATCCAAAGTGACCTTGTATTGCAGTTGTCAGCTTGTACTGTCCAGATGCTATGTCAGCACTGCAGTTGTTGACAGTGGTTTAGAAAGCTGCTTTGATAGTGTGCCATCTGACATGGCCGTCCAATTAGGGAAATGCTTTCCCCATAACGTTACTTAAAGTCTGTCATAGCATGTGCTTTCAGCTTTCCATGTCATAATTGTGATGATAGTGTTTTAATCATAATCAAGACCACATGCACAAATAGATTGAGACCTCTAATGGAAAGCTTTTTCATCAGGATTGGGGAAAAATTGGGACATTGCGGGAAATGTTGCATTGAGGTGCTGGTGTGTGTGTGTGTGTGTGTGTGTGTGTGTGTGAGAGAGAGAGAGCGTGTATGAACATGTGTGTGTATTGCTTGTTTGTGGCAACCTCTGGCTAATAAATAATTGGGCATGTATACTGTGTTACTCACACTGGTAAGCCAGGAATTCTTTTGTTGAGACAGATCTAAGTGGCTACTTCCTTTGGATTTCCTGTTGTTGTGAATGTGAACTATGCAACTATCTCAATACAAGTGTTCTTTCCTGTCAGTGTCAGGAAAAAGGAAACAGTTCAATTGTCTGGAGCTGTATACACACACACACCTTGGCATTAATGAAATTCCTACATATGGAACAATCCATGACCGGTCATATGTTTGTTTAGCCTCTTTGTGCACTTGATAACCGTGGGCCTACATTGTAAGGCAGCTCCTATTTACATATTACACACATATCCATGTCAAGTCTGAATATTGGTAAATGGTAAATGTAGGCTGAGACCAGCTTTACCTGATGAGGCAGTGGTCTATCAGTAAACCAGGTGTAATTTGATTGGTTCCCACAGGAAAGATTAGTTGATGGCCTGAAGAGACTTTTGGCCCTTGGGGGTGCAGTGTAGCCAAAACTGTTTTTATCTTTGCTCGTTATGCTTGAGGAAGCCATCTTTCCTCTTTATACCTTGTTGAGCAGCCATTATGTTTTCTCCAGATGATTGTTTTGCAACTGGAGCTGCGTTTGGCCTGGCAAGCCACCCGGAGTGTGTTGGAATGGACCTCGACCCTCCCAGTGCTTATAGATGACGAAACAGAAGAGAACAGCTTAGCTAACAGGCCTTAGGTCACGGTCGACATATCTTTCCTGAACAGACACCAGTACATTTCGTGCGGAAAAAAAAACTAAAGTGGAATGCTTTAGTTGTAACAGAGTATGGTTGGTCAATATTTAGGCTTATCAATCAAATGTGCAATAGTTCTGATGTTGAACACCAAGACCTGAAATTCCATTCCACTTCTGTTTATTCTTGAAAAGTCTATTCCTGTAACGAACATGTAGCAAGCCAAATTCCGTGTTAAAGTATGTGTCTTTTCCCAGTCATTTGACATTTTGTGTATAGAAACGTCTAAGGTGAAAACAGAGCACTGTGAGAAATGACAAGTTATATTTAGTTTTGAATTTTTCATGCCAAACATTTTTTCCTTCCCCTCAGCTAAGTACAGAGAGGAATTCAAACTCATCATCGACAGAATTGCTGTAGTGAAATCAGAGAATGTAAGTAAACCGACAACTGCCTTTGCCCTTTTCAACGCAGATGTATAATTGTGCATACATATCAGTATTTTAATGAGGCTACTTATGGTAGCTAAATTATCATGACTTAAAAAGGAGTTGGCCCATCTGTTTTCTTGTGTTCTACAGTACTGTGTGTAACCCTCTGGTTTCCCCCAGGGATTGCACGCGCAGTTCTCTGTTTTGTTGTCATGAGCTATTTTTAGCAATTGCACATATTGACTCTGACATAAATATTACAATAAACTCCGTCCAGTTATACAGTACACTATAGAGAAAATTTTATTTAGCTTATTTTGTCATTAAAATTGTTAGATATTACGCTCTAAGGCTCTGTGTTCTTCTCAGGGTGAGAGGTATCTGGTCCTGAAGAAGAAATACAGACAACTGCTGTGTGAGCGTGACGCAGAACTTCACGGCGCAGACAGGGATGGAAAGACACAGTGCGGCCCAGCCAGAACACCGGCGACTGTACAGTGGGAGTCGTCCGGGAACTCCTCTCCTTCATCACCCCAGAAGGGACCCCGGGACAGTCCTCCGGCCTCTTCCCCGGGGCCTGGGGAGAGGAGGCCTGGCCAGGTGGCGTGGTGTGGAAGTCCCAGCATCAGCCTAACAGAAGCCACAGATCAGCCCCCCTCACAGGAGGTGAAGTTCAAATCATTTTACGTTTCTCCTTCCGTCCATGTATTCTATTCTATTCTATTCTATTCTATTCTATTCTATTATATCCACTGTTTGTTTATTTGTATTAGAATAAACTGTGGGATGAGATGGGAAGAGATTTGATGATCCAGCAACGTACAATGCTGGAAAGCTAACAGCGCATCATACATGCTGTGTCTGCTAACAACTTACCACAGCAAGTGTTCCCTGTTTATGTGAATGACATGTTTATATCTAAACAAGGCCCTCTTTGTTGGTGAACCCTGCCTTCTATTGTCTCTTCTAGCATGCGTCAGTGTTTATAGACAATGCTGTGGTATTGACATTAGACAGGGTGGCACTGCATATGTCTTAAAAAAAAATATATACTGTATATATACGGGGCTAATCTTAGCTAGCTGTTATAAGAAGAATGGGCAGGCCGAACATAAAGCCTATTCAAGGGGTTAGGGCTATATCTTTACATAAAGGGTGGAGCTATTTAATGCTTTTGCAAAGCAGCACTTGACCACTGTAAAAATAAACACAGGGGTTAAATGCACAATAATCCGACAGAAGCACTCTTACTGCACATATTGTTCATGTGAAGACCTCAAGCATTTAAGCATAGCTTTGAAAGATTAACGCTTTTTAAACTAGTAATGTCACCATGCACAAGCCAACATTATCTCTATGCGCAGATGGTGAAGTTAGGACAAGAGCCACGGCAAAAAAAGGGTTTCACGCAACTAGTGAATTCTGGCTGTTAACCTCAACTGGCAGTTAGCACAGATAAATGTGAATAGTTGTCTGCGCTGTTAGATGCTGTAAGATTGAGACTCCAAACTAAGATCATGCAGCGACATATTCCCTCCATAGTGTTCATTATGTCTTCCCTCTTCTAGGACCAGTACTCACAGAAGACCACTATCCAACCCAGTCTGAAGGAAGATCTTGTTATCCAAACTGAGGAACTCTTGGCATGCAGCAACGGGGAGGATGAGCTGGACAGAGATTCAGGGTCAAAGGTGAAGACTGGACCTATTGAGAGGGCCAGGTTCATTTGTTTAAGTGTTCATAATTAGTTTTACTTGCTTAGCTGAAGGAAATTCATGCAATTAATTGTGGGTGAATATCCAGCAGTTTGCAACATTTCACTGTTTTGGTTAACTCCTTAACCTTAAAGTAGATGGTCCCAGTTACAAAGTCCAACTTTTTGTTTAATGGGAAATGCAGTAAATTTCACGCTCTTTCACTGATATCCGGCAAAAGGCTCTTTACATCATAAATCATGAGTCACTTCTGGTTTACTGTTTGCACACCAGTGCTTCCTCCAGTGCCCACCAGAGGGCGCTAAGTAAATTACCTGGATTTGAAACCAATGCTGAGTCTTGGAGTGGGAGGGGGAACAGTTTAAACTGAGGCAGAAACAATCTGCATTTAAATAAAGCTCTCTGTTATTATGTTAAGCAGCAGCATGTTGGAACTCATTAGAAAGATAATAATGATTTGTGCCCATTAAAGAGATTGGGATTCATCTCATAAAAAAAAAAAGAAGATATGTTGCTTTCCTCTATGGCCTGAACGATAGACAGATGAAATATGTTAGAGTTAGTGAATTTAGCGTTACAATCGGATTAAGTGTTATTTGTTTAAGGTATTAATCTCATCGTTGAACTCTGTATTTAGGACACCAGGTAGATAACATTAGTTTTTCTACTTCATGGATGCTAGAATGGCTGTTTCTCTCACACACTACTTTTCCTTGAACATCTAAAACTATTTAAACTGTATAATTATTCTCTAATTTAGAACATCCCCCTAAACCTTACTGACAATTGTCGTTTAAAATCTAACGTCCCCAAATGCTGCATGACTCAGCAAAACGTCAGCACATTTTCAGGAAGATCAGGAAATAACCGGCCCCCCTCTAAGATGACATTTCCATCAAGCATCAGCTATCAGCTTCCTTCGGGCATCTTCTGGCAGGGTAAACAACTGAAGAGTGAGCAAAGTGGCTTTAGATATTTTATTGGCGTGGAAAGACCCTCAGAAGAAGCCTAGACATTACTAGCGATTCCCCGGTTTGATTTCAAAGTCTCCAATCCGGTTTGTTCACCGGTGATTACTTTGAAAACGGAGTTCCTGTCGGTTGGAGCTCTCCGTGTCTGCGTGTGTCTTTCCCATCTCTCTCGAAGATCGTTTTGGTTGCTTGCAGTATAGTATCACTTCGCCCCACATCATATCTAATTACCCCCCAGGGATCATTAAAGTTCCACTTGATCTTATCTTATCTCTTCTCATATTATATTGAACGCAAGACAAAAGAACTAGAACTACCGGTATGGAAAACAAAATTAAAAAAAAAAAGTCCACCCAGGAACCAGCTCCTTACTTCATTCCCAGCAGTATTTTTTTTCTTTCCGTTGCGTTACGGTTTCCAACTAAGCGAGCGAAAAAAATGGACGCGGGCCAGAGCGGAACCTGCTGGGTAAATACTATCCCTCCACTTTTCCTGTTTGACACCGTGATGTGTGACAGTTGGTGCAAGAGACATTAAAGGGCTGAGTGTTTTCACGCCATGTCCCCGTATGATCTGAGATCAATTACCAATGAAGTCGCTCTGAAAAAAAAAAAAACCCAAAAGAAAATAAAATCCAATCCCGACTCACATTAATCAGCCAAAGTGACACTTTTGTACACTTAGAGAACGCTATGGATGTTAGTTTAAGGTTGGTTGTTGTTTTTTTTTACCCTTGACTGAATTGGTGACTAATACAAATGGCCTGACTGCAAAGCGTGTTGTTTTTTAGGTGATTGTTAATTGGATTGTTATTCATTACCTTGTTAGTGTGAAACTGTCACCTCTGTCTCGCTGTCTCATTATCTCTGTATCTGTCTGACGCCCTTTTGTCTCTTCTCATCTGATGTAAAACATTGCAACAATGTGAAAATGTGTGTAGATGTGTGTACTGTATGCTGGTGGATCATACTGGACGAATGATACAATCAGAATCAGGTTTATCGCTATTTATTACAGGTTTATAAGTACGTTTTCACAACACGAGGACTTTGCCTTGGTATATCGGTGCATACAATAAACATAGAGCCAAATAAGAATGTAGAAGTAACAATTACTGCAAGTGATGCAATACAGTTTTATTGTGACACAGTAGATGCTGGTCATAGCTTAGTCATACTGTCCTTTAATTGTCTGTGTTTCAGTCGGACTCGGAGCAAGACGAGGAGTGCATGGGCAGTATGGGCTCCGCCGCAGTCGCTGTAAGTTCACCATCTTTTCTTAACTCTTGTCGTTCTCAAAGGAAAGGCTCGGAGAAGCCGTGAGCTAAACTTTAAAAATTACCTAAATTTTAAATTAGTTAGCGAGTTTGCGCAGCACAGATCGAACAGTGGCCTGGAAACCAGCGTGACAGTATTTCCCAAATAGATGTTATTTTGATGTCAGTCGGTCCCTAACAAGAGACTAGCTTCGCAGTTCAGTAGTAACAACTAGCTTCTGTATCATGGGTGTCTCCGAGACATTCGGTGTCAGTTGACTGTGACTCAGTCTGTGATGGAATAGGGATCACATGGCTTTAGCCTCACTGCTATCAAAGAGCACAGAACAGGATGTGGATAGCAGTGTGTGTGTGTGTGAATGCACATTGCCTCCCTGTGCTGACCTCTCACCCCCCCCCTGCCTGTACTAGCTGGACCCTATAGAGAAGGAGTGGATCTACTCGGCTGCTTGTGCTCGTGTCCCTGACCTCTCTCAGCTGCTCAGACAGGACCCCTCTCTAGCAAACAAAAAGGTAGTAATAATCTCCACTCTGCTGCTTAATGTGAAATTTGGTCAATGTTGTCTAATTTTGTGAGTGAGGAGATGATCATTATATGTTGTAGGAGTCCACATGAATGAACAGGTCCGACCTGACAGGCTATAGACAAGTTTTTCAGCCCTGACCTAGGGCTCTGCCATTTTCTTGTTTTTTTGTGTGAGATAGGGTTAGGGTTAGGGTAGGACTTCCGGCTCTAAACTTCCGGGGTGTCAGACACAGGTAAACAGCACACAGCTAACATCAGCCGCCGAGCTATCGCCGATATATACAACATTAACGTTACGGTATCATCAAAACTGGGTATCGGGCCGGGGATTCACCATACGAGACCTGCTACACGAAAGAAAGGTCAGGTTGAACATCCCTGCATTCACCCACAAGGGTAGTCGGTTGAGGTGACACGCATCAGACAAGTTGCAAATGTGTGCACTCAGAAGGCTGATCCCACTGTATCCCAAACTGTCCCCATCTCCATGACACCAAGGTTGGACAAAATCTTAACAATCCATGCCGTGTTAACCTGAGGGGTGAACTGGTAAGACTGCCGAATGAGGCCTGAGTCTGGTTCCTGAAGTTTTTCCCGGGACACTATGGCCACTTGTTTGCTGTTTGAAGGGTTAGTGGGTTTCAAAACTTTGTATATTGTGTTATTGAGGCAGTGGTTATGGCAATATTCCCAATAAACTGTTTACATGCTCAGTGAAGGAAGAATATTCAAAGAATATTTTTTATTTTATTATTGTAATGCTTTTAAAAACACACTTTTCATTGTCTTTTTCTAACAGCGATTGAACAGAGATTGAAAAGGTTCGGAATTAACCAATAGTAATAATAATAACAACAATAATTACAAGTTCTATCATGAATGAACACAGCATATGAATGGATAATTTATATAGTGCAATAACAATAATAATTAATGAACACGGCATATGAATGGATAGTGCAATAAGGTGTAATACAGTTG
>OMKK01012033.1:3403-14688 GCA_900302305.1 Polymixia japonica | reverse complement strand
AAAGTGTTGAGAGTAATGGAGAGGCGCAAGCTTATCTGGAGACCTGGAGATGATAAGCCCAGACCTAAATAAATTACATCAGCTTTAATTCATCTAACCGTGGACAGGCATCATCCTGGATCACTAAGGAAACATACATTGACCCCTGTTGGGCATCCTACTTATGTAATATTCATTCCACGTTGTGCAATTTGCAAAAGATTCGTTAATTTTACTTTTTAGAAGTAGCGAAGAGATGATGATTTTGACCGTTCATATCAAAAACAGGACCCGTTTTTTGCACATGGTCGTGCACCCGTTGAGTCGGCCTCTGAAAGTCTGACTCACAAACTCTGCCTTAACGTTTCACCGCAGCCCAAAGACCAATTTATTCCAAAAATGGTTACAAAAAAAAATGAGCCGTTGCCAAAACGCTGCTTGTTCGCATCACTAATGCTGGAATACCGATCTCACAGATAGCGCCTTTAAATAACTAGTTAATTTAACCACATTGATTTGATATTTGATATTGTTTTTTTACAGTGTTGTATACATGTCTTGAAATTAGTCGTTGGTATAAACGCTGATTAAGGACACAGTACTATTAAGATTAACCAGAATTCCAAAGTGCTGCTGACACTGGCGGTTTTACATGCTAATTATGGCTGGGCATTGCTAACATGGCTACAATTCCAGACCTACAGGCATTCCGATTCCGAGGAGTAGATTAAACGCAAACATATGAGTACCTTCTAGTTATGTTTTCATCATCTCGGCAATTAGACACCACTTAATTACACATTTTCACATTCCTCACTCATAATTGCTAACAATAAACATGCTGTTAAGAACCTAGCCCAGCGTGTCCTCGTCAACACGAAACAAAAACACATTGTAGTCTTTTGAGTATTTTGTTTTTGCCAGATTATGAATTCATAAATCACAGGTGGCCCTATTAGCAAAGCTCTGATTATCTCACTGCGGCTACACTGGGCAATCACTGATGAACTTTGCCCTGCCAAACTCTTCCTGTGCCATCTGTCAGGAGTGATAATACCCTCCATTTAATTGCACCTCTGATCCATGCTCTGCACCATTAGCTGGTTATAAAGCAACGCTTCTCAGGTCCTCTCTATTCTTGTATAGAGTCCTTCATCATCACCTCAACCACAGCACACAGATGACACCTTTATTACTACCCGTTTCCAGGGATTGATGAAATTTCTCCCCAAAACATTAAGGTGCCATGTCTGCGTTCTAGAAATCTGGAAGTGGCTGTTTACTTGTAGAGGACAGTGATGGCCCTGTATCCTTGAAGGCCACGGAACACGGTGTCCAGGGTGTGTCGATATTGCTTCATAAGTTCCAATCACTTGTGTAATCAGAACTTCTTGGATGTATGTGTACTAGGATATAGGAAAGCTAAATTCTTAAAACGGCGCGAACAAATTAAGCTCTCTAAGTTCTATGTAAAACCGCTTTGTTTTTCTTCACTAGTGATATACAGTAGGCAGTAAAGGCTAACAACATTGACCCTGGTCGTAAAAAGCTCGCTTTTAAAAAGGGGTTGAGAGCCTGTTACACTGTGTGACTGGTTATAGCCTGTTGCATGGAGACTGAAGTCCAGGTGATGCATCAGCCAATGGCAGGCAGCCAGAGCTAAAGCCAGGCACAGGCATCAAGGTTGGTGGGGCTGACGGATAGAAGTGTAATGCCAGCGCTAGCGTTCACACTGCCATAAATTACATGTTTACAGCTGGCTGTAGCTCTCTGCACTAGCCAACATTTCTTCTGAAGTCAGCAGCACATTATCATATTTAATCGGCCCCAGCAACCTGCATTAAATGGGCTAGAGATTGAAGTGTCCATCGCTCCATCTCTGTAAACATGATTTATATCACAAATAAGAAAATCTTGATATTTATAGACCTGTTTATTAAGTTCAGTTCAAACTCTGAAAGCGTTAATGGTTTGTTTTTCGATAGCATTTTATTTAATGTAATCCTTTTTACGATGACATACGTGTTCTGCAACCCTTTATCAGACGTTATAAGGCAGCAAATGTAATTCCTGTTAAAGCATTTACAGTAGAAGATGGGTTTGTCACACGGGAGGCATGCACAGTGAAAGTGCACGTTGTTGACTGAAGCAAGAAAAGAAAAAACACTGGTTCATTTTTAACGCGCGTGGCAAACAACCAGGAATATTTACAGTTGCGACCATCCTTGAAGTAAATGTCCAATCTCGAATAAGACGATATAAATGACATATTTCCCTGCACACCCTGCTGTCTCCGTCCATCAAATACGCACCGACACGCACTCGCACAAGCACCCGCACGTGCGCGCGTACGTACCCCTACAGTACGGATCTTTTATGAGTGAACATGGCCTGGCTGCCGAAGGACACGAACTCCAAACGCCGAGCTACGTTGCGTGTTGCCGGTTCCGTCGTGAAAACCGCCGGTACGTGGAAACAAAACAAAAGCTAATATATGTTTTCCATTGACAATTATGCAGCAGATTAAGGGGGAAGCGAAGCTTAAAAGAATCATGATACAACGAAAACTGGCCTGATACAACAAAAACTGGTTATCCTCAAAACAATTTACAGATAATTTCATGGAAAATCTGCCCCTATGGACTATATTCAAAATTGGATCAAACAATAGCATCCTTGTACAAAAAAGAAAATAAATCAAATATGGTAATAAAAATAAGAGTACAGTGTAAATATATATTCATATTTATAATTTTCTAACTGTATTTACAAGAAGATAGTTTGAATGATTCAATGGACCACTGTGCTAACATATACAAGGTATACATGTCCCTCTGTAATATCTTCTCTGGATTTGGTCTGAAAAGCGGAATGCCTTTCCTTCAGTATTGATTAAACAACCATGGAAAAATACAACTGACAGAATCAGTCAGTCCTTTTTGATTCTCTTGACCCGTGGAATGCCCAAAGTGGAGAGAAGAGTGGTTGTCGGTTCTTTTCCAGCACTGGGACAATCTGCCACTCCCAGTAATACAAAGTGCCCCATAAACAACGTAGCCACCTCACCACCATGAACAAGGAAACAGCTGCACTCTTCGGTCCTTCTGACAAGTTCCAGAAGGTGCCTCCGAGACCCTTCCTCGCAGAGCACCGGTTCTAGCTTCATCTCTGGGAATGTCGGGAGAGTCCGACCCCGCGAGGCACAGGGCAGAGGACGGGAAATGTCAAGGCTTGTCTGAATTGGAGGTGAGGTATCAGCGTTTCTTAACAGCCGCCCCGTTAGAGTGGGGAGGGAACTTTGGCAGGCAGGGCTCCTCTGCGCCAGCATCGTGGGAAAAGACCGAGTCCTCGCCCGAGGAGCAGGTAGAGCTGCGAGTGTCCGGGTAGCTGGGGGAGTATTGGTCCAGAGGCACGGACAACTCCAAGTACTCCTAGACGCACAAATGGACAAAGTATTAGGCATCACATCCCAAACAGTCATTTCTGGTTGAGGCCAAAGCCTCTTTTTCATATTAGTTTTACTGTCTCTCATTATGCACAAGTTTTCCAGGCAATTCTACTTCCTGCTTTCCCCCTCAAGTTTTTCCCCAAATGGAAATGGAATGGTGTGGTTAGCAATCGAATGTCACGCACTAGCAAAACCATGGAAGCTTGGATAGTGATACACCAATTTTTGCCAAGCACCAATTTTGGAGCTCGAGACGTTATATAATTTATAGCAACAGGGGTTGGCATAGGACAATAACAAACACAAAAAAAGGTGGGCTTTAAGATACATTTTGATTTAATATTTTTCAGATGCGCGTGTGAGAGAAGCAGATCACTGGCTCCCTGTAGTCTAGTGGTGAAAAGAGCAGGACTGACCTGATTGGATGTCATGGCCAGGCAGCGGTCTAGGTCCTCTACCAGCTGTTTGAACGTGGGCCTCTGAGACGGAACAGCGTGCCAACAGTCCCTCATCATCATGTACCTGGAGAGAGGGAGAGACGATGTTTAAATCACTTTAAATGGGGAAGTAGTCAAGATCGTACCGCCTTACGTCATATATGAATGGTGTAAAACACCAAATGACTTTATGTGTAAAGTCTTAACGACAGCTCAGAAATGGAAAATTACAGATCAAATGGAAAACTACAGATCAAATCTTAAAATGAATCTACCAGAATATATGCAATTAAAGCGTATCAGTCTGTGATATGTAAAAACAAAAAATTTGAGACACCCATAACAGCTGGAGACACTGAATTGTTTTAGCAACTTTTTTTTTTTTTACCATCAATTGTTGGAAAATACTTGGTTCTCCAGTGTGGTTACAACATTTTTAATTATGTTTTCTCTGCTACCTCTGTCTTTCCAAATGAGCAAATGCAGGAACGGATGTACTGTATTCTCAACTCGACAGTTAGCATAATCGCATGCCACGCATGCCTCTAGCGCCGACGAGCAGGCGATGTGTTGACGTTGATGTTTGCGCTCTGTGCTCTGCTTACATTTCATGCGTGCAGGTGGAGGGCTTGTCCATTCGATGGCCCTCCTTCAGCAGCTTAAACAACTCTTCCACCGGGACCCCGGGGTACGGGGAGCCTCCCAAGGTGAAAATCTCCCACAGTAGCACTCCGAAGGACCAGCTGCAGACACGATAAACATAACGAAACATAACAAAACAAGACGTAAACAGAGTCAGAGTTGTCAGGATTTGCACTGTGAAATGTTCTGCTCACATTCCCGGGGAGAAGCGCGGCATGTGATACTTACACATCGCTTTGGTGCGTGTATATCCGGTCAAACAGAGCCTCGGGAGCCATCCACTTTACTGGTAGACGACCCTGTGGGACACGTGTACGTGTTAAGGCGGCAGGTGCGTGGACGCAGGATCGTGGAAGGGATACACACATATTTACAACCCTTGAACAACCCCGGGCAAACGAATGTACTCACGTTGGTGGTCTTCTTGTAGTAATCGATGTGGTGGATATCTCTCGCCAGGCCAAAGTCTGCTATCTTCATGACGTTATCCTCCGTTACCAAGACGTTGCGAGCAGCCAGATCTCTGTGGATGCACTGCGGGAATACAAACAGACCTTACTACAGCGGAACCCGTGTCCTCAGTGCATCAGCGCAAGACAGGGACTGTGCTGGTAGAAGGAGCATTGGGTCATATCGATGTATTACCTTCTTGGAGGCCAGATACTCCATGCCTCTGGCCACCTGGTAGGCACAGGAGACCAGGTCTTTGATGGACATGTTCTCCACGGGAACCTGGTCGGGGTTGTAGCAGTACTCCATGCCCGGGGGGCGCCGGGCTCGCAAATACTCCCGAAGGTTGCCCTTGGATGCATATTCCACAATCACATACAGCGGACCTGGAAACGAAACGAAACAACAAAGCTTGTCGTTTATCGCAATCAAAGTGAATTCACCGACGGTATGATGATACCGCGTCATCTAGATACTCATCTTCTTCTGAAGAATCAAGTTATTATGAACACGTGGGAAAATGATCTTGATTCCCATAAAAACTGGATTTCATACAGGATGCCCTTATGCACTGCAATGTCATATGAGAAAGTTGAGTCCTGAATTATGCCAAACAGCTGGTTGATAGATTGTATCTAACGGCTACATTACATTCTTGTAAGAAGAGTAAGAAGAAATGCTCAGCTAATTCTGACTGGGTATAGTAATAAAAAATAAAAAAAAGATTCATGAACTGAACAAAAACAAAATTATCATTAATAAATACTTTGAAGTCAGTGCAGAAATGTATCCATAGACTGTTTACTTAAGATAAGACGCAGTTCAATGTCAAAACAGACGGTACTGCAGATAGGGCTGTCGGGAATGTAGTCATTTACTTATGGAAGAGGGGTGAACAAAGGGGGAAACGTCCGTATCGGCCGCAGGGTCACTAGAGGCCAGCTTTCCTCCACATCACAGGCTGGTGAACAGTGCCAGGCCTTGTCAGGGATGATTTGAGAGATATGGCAACCCTGGCAGCAGCTGTGGTCATTTTCAAACTGAGAGCTTGGAAGCCGGTGTCAGGATCGCTTATCCGTGCTGTTCTAAACATCTCTCGATGCGAGGGTTGAGACTTACTCCAAATCAGTGTTTGTGTGTGTGTGTGTGTGTGTGTGTGTGTGTGCAAGCCCGCGTCTGGGTCTGTCTGCGTGCGAGCCGCGTGTGAGTGGGTTGTTAAACAATTCTAGTTCAACAGGGGGCCCCTGTTTTTTCTGGTTCGTACCATCCTGTGTACAGGCTCCCAGCAGATTAATGATGTTCTTGTGCTTCCCGATAATCTTCATCATCTCCATCTCTGAGATCAGGTCCGACAGGTCTTTCTCTGTGGCATCAGCTAAAGGGGAAGGGAAATAAATCACAAGAGATACAATTGGTCGATGATCTGTCAGTGAAAAGGCCAAAAAGAGGGCCCAGCGTCAAACGCCTTGACAAAGTGAACATACCTGCATGATCGCTTTTACAGAGCTAACAGTTAGACAGTACCCGGGGATGGCGGACCGGGAGTGCACCCTGGGGAAAGGTACTCAAAAAGTACCAGGCAATAAAGGCTACTTTCCCTACATCCCTGCTCCGTGCGGTTTTATGAACACTGTCATATATCGCGTGTCATGGGTTCCCATAAATTTTTACACTGGTCTCCCGTTTGCACAGTGGCTGGGAGCCAGTGGCAGATGTCTCTTGATATCTGTTCATCACAGCTCTGGTGTCAAGAGATTTTCTTCTCCTGAGCTTGGAGCTCAGGCTTCTGAAAAAAAATCTGCTCTGAGCTTTGAGGAAATTTCCTAATAATCAGTGATTATTATTGGCAGATCTCCTAAGGTTCAATGGACTCTAAGTCTATTCCTATGCAGCTGGCTGACAACTTTTAGAAGGAGAGCGGACTTACATTTCAGCATCTTGACGGCAACTTTAGTTACACGGTTTGGCTTCTCTTTGTCTAGACCCAGCGCCTCTCCCATCACCACTTGACCAAAGCAGCCTTCTCCGAGGGGCTTTCCGAGGACCAGCCTGTGCGGAGCAGAAAAAGAAAAGTGTCGACGACGAGAGTATCTCGTTCAATTCCCCCAGCTGATTCGGGGCTTCAAACCGGAGACTTTCCGGCTCTTCTCTAACCTCTAGGCAACCGCTACCCCCTACGCCCGGGGTCGCATTCAGAACGTACCTTTCCCTGGGAAGCTCCCAGCGGGGGTCCTGGGGAAGCTCATACTCGGACACCCCAGACAGCATGGGAGAGCCGCTGGAGGAGAGGCGGGAGGGACGAACCAGCATCACTCCAGAGTGAATGGAGGAGCTCGAGTCCACAGACACCTGAGGTGAAAGAGGCCTGACATTACTCCCTGGTAGTGGATACAGCACAAGCTGGAGGAGCTGATTAATTGAAAAGGCATCCAATTCTAAAGCGTGTTATATAGGAGCACTTACAGAACCACCAAACCTATTGAGCCATGGGCATGACCTGGAAGCACCTGTTAAATACTCACACCTACCTGATGTACAGGACCTCAAGGATTCACAAGGAATCTGGAAGCTTTATGAATTAATATCTTTTATTTACTCGAAAAATTTAAAAAACAAATATGTAATTATGAAAAACTATGTATTGGCAAGTAATAATCACTTAATTGAAATATACTGGATAACTTGTGAGAATGTGAGATGTGAGAGTAAATGATAAAGTGAACGGAAAAGAAGGTGAAAAGGTATACATTTTCCAAACCCCCTATCTACTTTCTGTTACCTGTCTGCGCAGGGGGATGCTTTTGGCCAACTTGTGGACGGCCAGCTGACTGTTAAAGTCGCTCTTCTTGGAGGTGGTGCGCATCTTGAAGATAATGGCGGTGGCCACCATGACGGCGATGAGAAAGAAGCCCACACAGTAGATAACCACCTCCAGGTAGGCGTGGTTGGCTGGAGGGTATTGTGTCACAGCTGGATGGAGGAACGCAGGGCGATAGAGGGTTGGAAGAGGGGGGTCAGCTACCACGGGAAAAAAAAGTCTAACGACCACAAAGAGACTGTACATTCCCCAAACACGCCACACAAATGTGCGTTGAATAACACAGCAACACAAACAGCCCACCCAAATGCGCACGCGCACACACACACACACACACGGACGCGCGCGCACACGCACACAGCTGCCATGTCTGAAAAACCAGAGCCTTTGACACAGACACACACGGTACAGGAGGCCTAGGCACAAACTCCTATTGTGGCACTATAATCACTTCTTTGAAGCATAGGGTTTCACTCTACATTCTTTGTGAGAAGTGGTCATAGTCCCTAGGATCAGGGAGCAGCCAAGTTCTCTAAAAGGCGCATGCTAGAACCCACTGAGAAGTTGTTGGGATCAACCCAAGGGACTCACATCGGTGTTACACATGTGAATGGCCATAGTGTTTGGTTGTGGATGTCTACTGATTCAGATAATCCAACGTTGGAATGTAAATTACATATTTAAATAATATGATAAAGTAGTTGGATATTTAAGAGTTTAATAGTACGCAAAGGCTCTGGTTTTCGTGCACAAAAATATTTGATAACAGACACACAGAGTTTCAAAATATAGGAGCACTGGACTTGATTTCTACTGTATCAAACATTCTCATTGCATGTCTACCTGTTAGCCTAACTAGCTAGGCATGCCACAAAGCATTAGCTCAATTCAACAGCTCAATTGCTTAACAAGATTAATAGATATGTCCCATTCTGATTCCCTTTAGCATAGAAAACCATTTTGTTTTTCAAATGAACTGTGTGTTGGTGCTGGTTAATGCCTACAATGACTTTTCACTTAAAGTAGCTTCTGCAATAAAAGTAATACCAACATATTTATGTGGTCATAATTGTTTATAATGTAACCATCCAACTCGGGTTATGTTTTTTCCTCCCCTTCAGTGAAAACACCAACATTTATTCATATCATAACTATGGGGTGTAACAGATAACAAAACCTGGCGAAGAATAGAGTTTGGTGTACACCTTGGTTTTTAACGGACATGGTTGGATAATGTGAGCTATCTCAATAAATAAATAAATAAATACCATCTCGTGTACATGTTCTTTGTTCAAACACAAGTTTGCCCTATGGCCATAATTACTGGTGAGAATGGTCTTAAAGCCCAATTATCGCTCAGAATCAGATGCAGAACAGTGTTCAGCACTGCCTCCAGAGGTAATCCAGATATCACGAAACGAGATTAGACTCAATTTCATTCAATCCCCTTGGGAAAATGTCTCAACTACAGAACCAAAACAACATTCCTATTACATTCCTATTTAGTGCACGGCCAAAGGCACATGGCAATCACACTGCTCAGCCCTGCAACGTTGTCTTATCCATCCCTTCCATCACCTTAACATATTTTTGTTATTTGAATTTTCTTATTAACCAAGGAAGCTGCAGTACTCTCAAGGAATGAAGCTAAGTGATGCTAGGGTATTTTCTAGCCGTCTGCTTCTTGTTTTAAGAGCTGTATACTTATTCCGTTGCCGTTTCTAGCCTGCACTTTGAACTGAAATCAAAGAGCCTCCACCCCCTCGGCCCTTATCAACACCGAACGCCAACACAGTGGAACATAACCACGTAAAAATCTACATGCAGCCTAATCATTTCAATCACTACTTGTTGAAACTTTTCCAAGTATTTAATCTGCAACATGTCCCAAAAAAACAAAAGGTGCTACTCCAAAACTTTTTTCTCGTTTAGTTTTGTTTAATGTGCACTGTTACACCCCTCACCAACACCAGCAACACAAGTGAACCACACTTGTGTGAAGAGGCTGACTGACAAGCTGCTTGATAATTGGACAAATGCCCATTCCAGCCCTCAGGAATGAGACACATCCACTACAGTGGGCCAATTATCAAAGCCAGGCGCTGTGCTCACAGCAGGAAATGACATCAGGGATTCATGTCATTTGTAGCGCTTGTCAAAGAGCATCAGCACTTAACCGAATTAAATGTAAACACCAATTAAAGAGCAGAATGGGAGACAGTTAAGAGCGAAACTTGATCAGAGCTGCCAAACAACCCTTCTCTAAAAGTGAACCTCTACCTGAGACAACAAGCATACTTGTTACATATCCTTTGATTGAACATGGATTGGCCTACTTTTCTTCATTCTTCATTATACTAGGCTCTGTAGAGGTTACCTTGAGGGCTGTTTGGCATTCTGTGGTTTCGTAGCACAACATGGCCCCTACTCTCCCATCTAGAGAGTTTAGATGGAGCAGGAGCCATGTTGAAGACAAGAAGAGAGGGGGGAAGGGATGAGATTTAGTAGTGGTAACCTGCGCTGGCTTCTAATCACATATTAGAACGGGACTTAAGTAAAGCAAGACCCCATGCTGACCAATGTGGATATTAGATAGCCAGGCTGGAGAGGAGGGAAGGGGAAATGGGTAAGGAAAGAGAACCAGGAGAGAGACAGAACCACTGATACCTTCAAAAACGGTCAACCATGCAGAGTGATGAGAGAACCCGATAGAATTGCCCGCCAAGCAGGTATACTCCCCAGCGTCATCAAAAGACACATTTCTCAGTTGGAGGACTTCCATTTCCTTGTCCGTGGTGTTAAGGCCAGCGGTCTAGAAAATAACAAGAAGGAAGCAGACCCGACAAGAGGCCCGAGAGGAAAAGGGAGCCATGAGTAAAGTATTCTGAAAGAGGAAGACCCTGTAGTACAGGCAACAGGACAGAGGAACGTTCCCCCTCCTTGATCCGACACCAATCTGCCCAGAAGTATCACCCAGAGCACCTGCGGAGGACAGGTCAGGTCCGGTCTCTGTTAGTGGAGGAGCTGGTTAGGTAGAGGTCGCACTGCTGGACCCCTTATTGGTCCATCCCATCACCAGACGTCAAATACCTCGTCTCATCTCTACATGCAAGAGATGGGCAACATGGAAAACGCCACAGCAGAACAGAACTTTCAAGGTCACGCACGCGCACGCACACACACACACACACGAGTCTCTCATACGCACACACACACAAGTCTCTCATACGCACACGCACACACACACAAACAGACACACACACACACCTCAGAGACAAGGTCTCTGTGAGAGGTGAACAGAGGACTTTGAAGGGCAAGGGAGCGAGAGTAATAGAAGAGGATGGCAAGAGAGAGGCCCTTATTAGGAGGGCACAGCACAGGCATGGGGCAGGAATGAGAAAGGAGTCCAACATAAACCTGAGACTAAACACTTTCAACTGTTCTGCTGGGAATTTTCCATCTCGTCATTTACAGTCAGGAGCACTGAGGCAGGATAGAGGGAGGGAGAAAC
>OMKK01012014.1:31454-62048 GCA_900302305.1 Polymixia japonica | reverse complement strand
CCCAACACACACACGTTTAGTTTGAAATTCAAGCCATGCCCGCCCCCCTGGTTACAGCACAGAGTTTAAAACAGGTCACCCCTGTTTCCCTGTTCTGACGGTGTACGTGCATAAACCATTGTATCCATGACAGGAGTACGTGCATAAATGAAAACACGCGCGTGTGGACCAAACACAGCGCTTGCCACCTGTCCTACGTTTGACAGTGCTGTCTGTGACGTATGGCGATGCAGGCAATTACGCTGAGGACATTATCTGCCACGGCAAGCTGACAGTAGTGGAACTCAGGCCTGAAGTGTCCACTGGCACTGAACCAACTCTCCCCCTTCTAACTCTGTCCCAGCACTCTCTTCTCCTTGACCCCGGGGCATGAGAGGAGCCAATGGGCTGCGAGCTGTATCGGTGATTAGGAGACCGCGTCTTCAGTCCAATCGTCCCTTCCCAGAGAGTCATCTGAAATCTGATGCTGTAGACATCAGTGCTAAGACTGTCCTGTCCTGACTAAATATAAATGTTCATATCTGTGACACTAGCACATGACTGCAGGCGGGGGAAGACGTAGTATGGACCCTCATTTCAAGCCTCCATTAACTGTAGATCTTAACTGAGGCTGGTTGTGGTTTAATGCTTCCGACATGGTTTTTTCTTTATTGTGGGGGATTAGGGATTGTTTAGTTTCTGGTCCCAGGCCCAATTGGAGTCTTGATGCCAGTTCCAGTTTCTACAACTCATGGTGAACGTAGGGGAAGCTCTGATTACAATTCTGGTCCTAATACATTATGGGCAGATCTCTGCCACTTTTACTTATTAGATAATAAAAACAAATAATCTGGCTATATTTGGCTACACTGGCTGTGATCAGAAATTGAACTAACTGAAATCTAAATTCAATTTGCAAGTTATTTATACAAATACTGGAAGAACCTTGCTAAAGTGGTTGCTGCATGCCAGTTAGTCAATCAGTAATGTATCTAGTTATGTAGACTCTCATTTTCACACTGCATATTGTGCATTTTAATGTTCAGCAACATTGAAAGGCTCAATGTGTAATCCGAATGTAAACAAGGGGGTATGAATGTAAATATGTGATTATAGACATTTTCTTCATTTTTCATTTTTCAAATTGACTGTCAGATCAGACAATCATAATCTCACGCAGATCACAGAACTGTAGACAGTCTTAGACAAATTGCTTTGGTTAGGCCTAATGGACTAATTGCTGTGTTTAATGGACAAATTGCTTTAGTTAATGCGTTTGAATCTGTTCTCTAAGTGATGTCAACTGGGGACGCCAATTCCAAGTAGTGTTAAATCCAGTGAAAATACAATGGAAATTAAACAGAGAAAATGTATTTTGTCCAAGTATTTTTAATGCTTGCTTCGTATAGACAGTAATGTTTCTCATGAATTAAAACGCTAATACTACAGTCAATTACCTAACAAACTAAAGACCTTGACAAAAAACCTTTCTTCAAGTCAACACCAAATATTGGGACAAAATATAGTTTATTGGTGCAATGTCCCTTTAAGAATCTACGTTAACAACCCCAAATGTATATGGACAAAATATTGTGCTGGAGTTTAGGCAGTCTAGGCCTTGCCTACTCTACTATTATTTCCTTGTGGTTATGTGAACATCCCTCCCAACATACATTGACAACAACGATGCAATGTGCTATACAGTATACCGATGACTGTCAGTGACGCCTATAACATATATCCAGAGCCCAAAGATGACATAAATGCCATTGTATTATACAAGACTGCAAACGCATGGTTACATCCAAAAGCCAAATAACCCTATAATAACCCAAATACCTATAGCCTATAATTATATACATATAAATAACGGCAGCATAGGCAGGACTCCATCACCGATAGCACGATGGTGTTGGCACCGTCCACTTCATCTCGCAAACAAAAGGTATCCTTTAATGGACCGTGGCAATGGATGAGCCCTATAACGGGTCTATAGATAGATAGTAAACGGCTACATACCCAAAACACGAAGGAATATACGATGAGAAGGGTTTTAAGGCAGGTTATCACTGGTTTGGTCTCCATTCTGTGTCGTACGGCTACAATTCTTGGTACGGAAACGTCTCTGAAAATCGCTGCGTTGCGACGACGCGCCGATGCAGCCGCGCAGCGTCACTGAAACAACGCAGCAGCCGCCCACGTTTAAGGTTCAATTATTTTATTTAGCCTAAGTGATAACTGAATATATACAATCCCTGTAATAACTTTGATTAGTGTGGATAAAAATATGGTTCAATGGTTTCGAGGTATACGACACTGTCATGGGAACTAAATGTGAAACGTCAACAGCAATAGTGAAAGGCTTAAAGACCGCACACTTTTGTAATTAAGGTGAGAGTTTAACTGTCAACTGCATTGCACATATCTTGAATATGAATATCTTGAATATGAATTAATATTAATAATCTACAAGGATGTTTTTGATTTGCCTATATAATTTATAGGCCTATGATTGGCTATCCATCAATAAATACACCTTTCGGGTTTCAACATAGGCTAACTGAAAGTAGTATTTTGCTTCATCCTAAACACATTTAGAACTCTTACATAATGAATGGAATTGCTGTTATTAACTTTCTATAAGGATTCGATTGAATGATGCAGATAGGTGGTGCATCAGGCTGGTTTGTTGCTATTGTAGCGCTATGGCTTTTCAGTGTGGTGGTGGTAGGTGTGTGCTAGTGAAGGGGGTAGATAACAGGCACTGTGTTGTACAGTGGTGCAGGGAATTAAACCCTGTTGTCAAGTCCATGTTAGAAAACCGAATTCCCCCCACATACAGATTCACCCCTGCATTGATTTATTTGTATTTTTAAGGCGCTAAAGTGCCGACGTTTCGGTGCCAAAGACCTTTCTCAAGGCATAGCCTACCACACAATACAGCCTGACTCCATATAAGTGGTTGGGTGTCACTCACTGAAATAGGCAACACCTGTGAAGGGGTGTGGTCTCCCTGGGGCACGTTCCAGACAAACTACACAGATAGACAAATCAACATAGACACGTTTTTTCCAAAAGGTGTGGGCCCACACAAAAAGAAAAAGGAAACCAATCACAGGGACAGAAAATATCACAAAAAATAAAGGAACGGATCATTGAATTGTAAATTATTATGAGAGGGGACTAGTTACCTGTAGGTCTACATACCAAATATAGCCTGTTTATATGGGACACTGCGTGACAGTGTCAACAACAGTGCACCACAGACATAACATGGTAATTGTGTGATACCCAGTGTATAATTTAGTTAATAATAAATAGCTTTTCTGCAAAAATATGTATAAATGTTGGTTATAAAAGATTTGTAACAATTCATGATAACAAATATATATTTTTTACCTCTTAGAAGAATAGTCCATTTTGACTAACAGAGATCCCAATAAATTAAAGAATTGTAAAATAAATTTATTTTAGTTATTTTGGTGGCAAAGCATATTTATAGAAGCAATCCTCTTCTACACTATTTACGTTCCATAAAAGAATACAATCAGTAGCTTCAGAAAGCTTAAACTTTGTTCTATGCAGAATTCAGTGTTTCCACTACATTAGGGGTTTAATCGGCATTGGGGAACCAGTGCTATTACATTACTTACCATTAGTGGTGGGAGCAATGGGTTGAAAAATCATACCCTACCAAACAATTTCCTCCAGTAGATGGTGATATGCACTATAACGATGTTCAATTAGCCTGAGCACTATCAAGTGGAATATGCCCAAATTCAACTGGCTCAGATATGCCATTCTACACATCAGCCCATCCTATCGTAAGCATTCCTGGATTATTGACCTGGCATGCAGAGCTATACCCTGGGGCCCTGGACCTCCAAGGGCCCTGCAAAATCCCTGGGATACATGTGTAATTTAATAATACCTTTTCTCTGTCATAGAAATTTGCATTCCCCACTGGGAGAAAGACAGCAATTATTATCATGAGATTGTACTATGACTGAATTATGTCCAATATCATTACTGTCGGTGACTAAATATGAACTATGTAAACTAAAATGCATCAGTGGATAGTCACTTCTGCAAGCTCCTTTACCTGCAGACAGAGGACAAGAGGCTGTGCCTTACTTGCAGTCAGCTGAGCCTAGCCGCAACACATAAAGTTGCTAAACAATTTAGCCACTTTGACTTGCAAAACTATTTCAAAATGCTTTCATTTGAGATTTGAGATTTTGTTGTTTAAAATCTACATTTCAAAACTAGTCTTACAGACATCACCTTTATGTTTAGGTTATGGGTTTTGGAAAAAAATTGTATACTTTCAAAATAGTTACAGTTCTGTTTTTCTTGCTAACAAATTTGTTATGAATTCCCTTCAATGCATCTCATTGTAATCATATGGGTACAGTGGGCTGCTTGAGAATGAAGCATGGAAGTGGAAATAGTAAGACAGGTTGATACTTTGAGCAACAATACGATGGAAAGTACTTGTATAAATGAAGCTTCCCTACAATTGATTGAAAATCCTAAACTTGCTGAAACGTTACAAAAGAGTGAAATGCAGATATTTTGACTTGAGAAAAATGACAAAACTGTAAAGTAGTTGTGTCTCCAATGTATTTTTTCCTCTACATTCATAAAACATAAAGTACATCAGTGCTACAAAACAAACAATAACAATAATGCAAACTAAGACAGTGGGTCTAACAAAGAGTCACTAACATTCATCAATCTGCATTTTGACATTCATCAATACAATTATAATACATCTTACAATCCACATTAATTAAACAAAGGTAATGAAAGAAGAGATTAGGAACGATGATACATTTTAAAAACAGACTTAGTGAAAGTCAGACACAAGAATGGCAGTTAGTGAGAATTTGTCATATATTTCCACATACTTTACCTGTTATCACCATTCCTTCATGCCCTCTCAAACTGATGAAGTGTATACTTTTTCGAGGAGAACAGGACTGACAAATATTGTTGATTGCTACATCGACACCTGCGTCAACACTTCACTAACATGAGCTGGAATTAAGATTTAATGTCCCTTAATCAAACCTTTGCTGTTGCCTTCAGATTGGGCATTATGTCAAATGACTACAAACATTTAACCTAAAAAAAAATCATACGTTTCATGGACTCTTGCAATAACCCTCTATATATCCACTTCACCTGTAGGATGGACCTAAATATTAAAGTGTCTGATGATATTTAGGAGGGGAGGTTGTCTAGGATTTGCCGGTAATCAATAAATGCAGAGTATAAAGGTATTCAGTTGAAGGTGAAGCAGACAGCATAATTAGCAGAAGGGCCGTTGTCACATCTGTTGTGATTGTGTCAGATGCTACATGTTTGGACAAATATATTCCAGTTGTTCACAATAGTCTCTGCGCAAAACAAACTGAACCAGAGCGTGCTCTTTTTGGATGCTCAGAGAACGTATCAAGATTCTTATACTAGGAATAACATGGACTAATGCTTGGAATAGTAGCTGAAGGAAATCGATATTCACAGAATGACAGATCTCCACACCATCCTTTCAGGTATCTCGCTTAACTGCAGTTTGAAATATGGAGAATATGATACAAACTGACAGTCACCTGACTGATTTATCAAAATGCCGGCCATCTATTAAGTACCTTGATGAGAACTCGCTGTATCCTGAGGGACCCATGCGTGTTCTGTCTGTACCATCTGTGAACAATCTACGTAGATCTGGCAACTGTTGTGTTTTGATTTGAGGAAAGTTGAATTCAAATACTTGGACAAAACAGGACCAGTCACTATGTAGACATTGTAGTTCTGAATTTCAAGTACCCATGACTTGAGAATTAGTGATAGCAAAAGCCTGCCTCACACACGTCCTTCTGTGGAAGTCTTTTCAGTCGGTCATAACTATATAAGCTGCTTGAGAAACTACATCAAAGGTGCTCAGTCTCAGCTACATTAAAACACTGTGTGTATTGGTATTGTGCATTTCCCAGTCTGTCTATGCTAGTTTTTACAGTAAATGTTCCCAATACAAGTGTGACATTCAAGTATTAATTCTGACCAGGTACAGGGATACAGGAAATAAACCCACATTTACCCGGTTCTGTTCTGGGTCAGTCAGTAAGTCAACTACATGATTGATAGATTCCCGGTTGACAATAATTTCTGACATTTCAAAGCAAAAAGGAGTGCAGCTCATGAATGGGAATAAGTAGCTATGTTTATTCTCGTTGTGCTCTTTTAAAGGCACCAGCAGTCCGATGTAAACGTTGGCCAGAAATCAATTTGATCCCTCCAGCCTCCTTAGTCTGTGCGTGACATACACCCCTCTCAAGCCTTCCCTCAATGTCCGAGCTGGAAGTACTCCATTAAAAGAAAAGAAAACGTTTTGGTCCCCCTGGCTCCAGTCTCTATACGGACCCAAACTCTGCCATCCAGGCCTCGTATTTCTCCAGGTCAGCTGCAGAGACGGACTTGGAGATCTTCTTGAGCGTGAGGGTGAAGTCCTCCATGGTTACAGGCATCTGCAGCTCTTCTTTGGACAGAGCTCGAATCTCCTCGGGGCTCAGGCCTTGGATACGTCGACGCATTGCCATCATTGATGCATCCCTGGGGTGAAGGGAGGAGTAAACGGGCACAGGAGACGATACTTGCATAAAAGGTTTTCGTAAATTTACCTTACAACACATTTTGTATATTATTCCTGATATTTCAGATGGTTCAAGATTATACTGTGTTCTATTAACATTCTAATTAAATAAAAAATAAAATAATGTATTACAGTTACCTTTAGTGTATTTGTAAACATTATTGAGAAAAAAGGAGAAAGAGAAAATATTTTCATGCAGGGAATCTTTCACAACACACAACACACTTTTCGGATTGGGTTTTAGGAGATCGCATCACTTTATCTTCACACTGTCTATGCGTCTCCTGCAACGGTATTTATTTTTATATACAAGATCAGGCAAACACACATGCACATTTGCTCCTGCTGTGCCTCTCTCTCACACAAACACACCTGCAGACGTTGGTGATGTCTGCTCCAGAGTAGCCCTCGATCTTCTCAGCAATGAAAGCCAGGTCCACGTCAGTGGCTACCTCCACCTCCTTCAGATTGATCCTCAGTAGCTCCACACGACCCACCCCTAGACACACACACACACAAACAAGAGTTAATCAGAGATCAGAATGAGATAATTGGACAGTGATATGAGGGGAAACACATTAAACACCCCTTCTTGAACTCATATAGTGACTATCCAGGGTTCCCACACCTTACCGAACATCAGATTTAAAGACTTTTTAATGACTTTCGGGGCCTAATTCCCTCAAATTCAAGGATTCAATTTGCAACACGAATTAGGGTTTACCACCATGTAAACACTATAGAATGAAGTAAAAGTAGAAGTAGAAAGCCTTTGGACCTCATTCAATCACATAACACAGCCGTCTCCTCAGCTGATTCGCACCGTGAGCAAGGGAGGTCGGTAACGTTAGATATGGTGCTCTGACATCCAGATCAAACTATAAAATTGAACCGTGTACGCCTAGGCCTATCCCATTATTCCACATAAGTCATTTCTACTTTTTTCAAATTGACAAAGCTTTAAGGATTTTTAAGGTCTGTGGGAGCCCTGCTATCTATCTAGCTTGGATTTTATCTGGTCTGGGGGAGGGGTCAGGCGATGGGGGAGGGGTCACCTGTGGGCAGAGGGATGTAGATCCTTTTCTCTAGCCGGCGCCGTAGAGCCTCGTCGATGTCCCAGGGGAAGTTGGTGGCAGCCAGGACCATTACCATCTTAGAGGGGTCGTCATTCTCCAGCGCTCCCCCCACACCTAGTCACAAACAGCACAGTCATGCTCAGTTTAGATCAGACACAACTTTTTTTTTATTGAGACAAGTTTGTATGGAAAAACGATGTGTGATTCATGATATTTATGATGGTAACACGTGCAAGGACTCGATTTCTTCTTATTCCAGGTGAGTCTAATGATGAATGTCAACGTTCTTTAATTAGATGTGTGTGCGACTCCACAAGAGGCCTGTTGTGAGGCTTCCTTTGCAATTACAGAAAGCACTGCCAATGTAAAAACCAAAGAAGGTTTTCTTAACAGCAGTTTAAGTGAAGAAACTGGGAGCATCTGGAGTAAATGGCACCGAGAAAAGAGCAACAAATGGCAGATGTTGTGAATGTGGTGTCATCAGAGCCCTGCACAACTGATAAAATAAAATAGATTAAGAATAGGTGCAGCATTTTTGCCACAAGTGGAGAGCCATCAGTCACTCCACTAACATCTCTGTGTGTCCCCATATGGTTTCTCTGTGCAAAGCCAGTGTCTCACTACAGATGTGTTTTTGTACATAGGATCATTATAATTAACACACCTACACTCTTTTAATTTGTTAACTGCATTCAGATAGCCTACACAATAGTCATGATTATATCAATGCGATTACTAATTTTTACTTTTACTAATTACGATGACTAATTTTAGGACAACCATCACAAAGATGTCAAAAAATAAATGTTCTGGCTATAAGAACGCTTTAAATTTGTGACTTTTGTGCGCACCAAAGAATAAAATGAAGTAAGAGATAAAATAATGAATGCTGAACTTGTCCCACCCACCGTCCATCTGAACCAAGAGTTCTGACTTGACCCTGCGGCTGGCTTCATGTTCATCTGATGTTCCTCTTCTGCCACAGATGGAGTCAATCTCGTCTATGAAGATGGTCGTCGGAGCATAAAAGCGGGCCTTGGAAGAACAAAAAAAAAAAAAAAAAAAAAAAAAAAAGGTCAAGACAATCAATATTTGCTTTTTAAAAGCACGTTTCCAGAAAGTATGAATCCATTGTCACGTCACTGTCATGTCACATTGTCATGTTGAAGAGCTTTGTTCAGCGTGAGCAGAGCTTCACGGTCTGCTTCAAGGGGAGAATGTAGGGAATGAGTCTCTGCCTTTGCACAATATGCTTTTTCTTTTAAAGCCATTAAAGAATGGAATAAGCTCCCTAAAACCTGCAGATTTCCATATTTTCTCCCGTGAAGTTAAAAAAATTGATTTTAAGTAACCAGTCTTGTCAGCATTAATTTGACATTTTGACAACCTATTTTTATAACTTTGGATATATGTATGTAATATTTTGATATTTGTATGCTGCTTTGTGTTTGTTCCTATGAAATGTGCTATTGTGTGTGTGTGTGTGTGTGTGTGTGTGTATGCCTGCATGGATGTCAATAGGTTGTTGGTCCAGTTGTAGTGGAGATGATAGGTTTTGCTCTGTGTTTTATTGTCCACCTGTCCAGGGACTCCAGATGGAAATTAGCTAGTAGCTAAATCTGGTACAAAGCATCTTTTCTCTTTGTTTGAGATTAATGTATTTTGTATATGGTCCCTGATAAAAATATATTTAATGAACTAAACTAAGCTGCAGTTTACCATTTTTAGTCTAGTCAAGTTTATTTATATAGCGCTTTAAACACAAAACAGGTTTGATCCGAACTGCTTTACAAAACAGACAGAAGAAATAAAAAAACATTAAAAAAACAACCACACATACAAAAGCAAGAATAAGACAAGATCAAACACAGTTGAAGGCTAAAGAGTAAAAATATGTTTTCAGTTGTTGTTTCTTTTGTAAATCTCAGTGGATTAGGAAGATCTGATAAAGATAAATGGGAAGTTGATTCCACAGATTCGGGGCTGTTATTGCAAAAGCTCGTCACTGTTTGACTTTGTTTTAGCCCGTGGAACAGACAACAGCCCTGATCAGAGGACCCAAGAGATCCAACAGTATGATACAGGGACAGAAGAAAGCATCGTTTGCCCCCCAGCCCCTTTTCTAAACAGTAACGCTAATGGAAATGGTGCACAATGCACACCTCAAACATCCCAGAAAAAGGTTTCATTGCAACATCTCCCGTCTACAGCTTGTCTCTGTCAGGTTTAAATTAGGACGTGTTGCTCTGTTTTCGTCTTCCCTGCCAAGACGTACGCATGAAGTCACGGTCTGTCAGTGTCACCAACCCTCGTAAAAAAAATATCTAAATTTGATCTTGTCTGTAAATCCATAAACCAATTTGACTAATTGTAAAAATGTTCAATAACTCCTTCACTAATAGAATTTGCTCACATTCTGAGCAATGTCCGCATTCTTTGATTGATGGGCACATTGGCCATTTTCATCAAATACTTGATTTTTTTAACACGAGCATAGATAGGCTGATATGCCTGTCAAATCAAAAACAGCCTGTCTGTCACTGGCACTGCATATCACACTAGACTTGTCCATCAACTTCGCCATGATAATGTTGGGCCCCTGCCCATTGAGGGTAGTAGGCTGTGATATGCTAAAGAACTAAATGTATTACAGCCCAACTAGCTCAGCTTGGTAGACCTTCTAGCAGCGACGCAAATTAACAGTCTTAATCTGAGAATATTGTTAAATGTTATTCAATTTCACTAATCACACTCTTACACAGTTACTCCGTGTTTTATCATTCAAGCATCTGCCCCTTTAGAAATCTGTACACGTGCCCGGACAGAAGTTCAGTAATGTACATAACTGCAAGACCATGTACAACTTTGTAAACAAGTAGTAGGATTTTAAATTTAATTCTATAGATGGGAAGACAGTGAAGTGATGCAAGAACAAGAGTGATATGTTCCCTGTTTTTGGATCTAGTCAGAAGTCTCACTGCAGCGTTCTGCACTAGCTGGAGGCGGGACAGAGAAGCCTGACTGATACCGAGATATAGTTGTAAACAGTTTTGCATACCAGTAGAGATGCTTTACGAGGAGCTGACCTTTGGTGTAGCCTATGTTTTGGAGACGCTCCGAACAGACACCAAGAATGTTACCCCTGAGACGGGGCATTTTAACTATATGAAGGCCAGAACCAACGTTGTCGTCTTGAGGCTTATCTCAGGATACCTCAAGTGATATACGGCAGGTGCCTGGCCTCGGTGGGTCCTTCCTGAAGTATCTCTTGCTAGAAACCAGTTTATACCAGTTTACATATGACGTGTGTGCCTGCCTGTATAAATGTAGATGTTTGGCTGTCAGAAGTCAATCAACCTTGTACCGCGGCAAGTGCTTGCTTGATTCCTTTTTACATAAGTAAAAAGTTCCTTATATGAGACTCCAGTGATTCCTGTCATTATTTGTAAACATTTTTACCCTAACAATAGTGAGTTACAGTACTCAAGATGGGAGGATATGAGGGTGTGAATAACTTTCTCCAGGTCCGAGAAAGTCTTGAGCCTAACAACCAATGCACACTTACCATCTCAAACAGCAGGCGGACTAATTTTTCGGACTCTCCCCTGTATTTGGATGTGAGCGTGGAGGAGGACACGTTAAAGAAAGTGGTCCCGCACTCTGTGGCCACAGCCTTGGCCAGCATGGTCTTCCCCGTCCCTGGAGGGCCAACCATTAGCACACCCTGAGAGAAAAAAAAAAAAAAGGTAAACAAAGTTATGCAGGCAAACCTACACAGATAAATACAAACGCGTGCATACACACAATTACGCAAAAAAATGAATAGCGCCTTAGCTGTTCTACAAGTCTGTGAATATGATATCCAGCTGTACATAAACTAAGTATCCAAGTCATTCGAGGGGGAAAGCCTCTGAATATCAAAGACTGTAATGTCTTTTTTGTACTGCTGTCTGTCTGTAAAAGCATAACTTCCTGGGTGCTTTTTCAATCCCGTTGCATTGAATGGTGGGTTCAAATATGCGTACCCGCATCTCACAAATATAAACCATTGTGCCTTGTAAAACACGCAAAGAATCACCCCGACCCTCACATGATGGACCGGAGGGACTCGTCCCCCACATGACAGGCTACAACGTGGGCTGGTCTCTGCCCCTGATTGGTCATTCAGAGAGACTCGTGTTGTCATTGACAGGCAGAGCATCACATGACTGAGCAAGCTCTCACTACAGACGCAAACACACACGCCCTCGTCCCCAAAAGGCACAAAGACACTAGCTATTCCCCTCCCTTTATTTCTCAGCCACTGGCTCTGCCTTTTAATAGAACGCAATTAAGTGAGTGCACAAGTGTGCGTGTGTGTGTGTGTGTGTGTACATGTACCTTCCAGGGGCGTCGGATACCCTTGAAGAAGTCAGGCATCCACATGGGCAACACCACTGCTTCCCTCAGCAGTTTCTTAGCATCCTCCAGATCAGCAATGTCATCCCTAACAAGTCGTACGCACGCACAAACACACACACACACACTTCAATCAGCATTGTTAAAAGGTACAGTCTCAGCAGTACTACGCGGATGGGTCCTTAAGAATGTGTGTACACTTGTGTTTTGTTAGCATACCAGTGTATGTTAGGGTTGCGGGACACAATATCTCTCTCCAGTGCATCCACTAGGTCACTGTCATATCCTGTACCGTCAAACTTCTTCAGATCCCCGTCCCCTACTGGTTCTCCACTCTTCTTCCCCTGGAATAATTAAATTAACAAACAAATACAAAAAGGTACACGCTTATGGTTTTGACCTGAGCCACATGTCAGTATGGAGCAAGGAGGAATGGTCTGTGTTGATAATATTCATTGGCTGCTTTAAAGTGATAATCTGTCACTTTCCATAGAATATTGAGTATTTGAATGATGATTCCCAGAGTTCAGTTCGCTTATTTGTGTCTGACTGCGCCAATGATTGCTCGCATTTTTTAAAAGTTTTCCTTCATCAGACTGACGTACACTTGTTTCTTTGGAATAGTTGCAGGTTCAGCTTCTGAAGCTAGCACTTGCCCTTTTGGTTTTCAGCCATTGTAGCTTCTGCAATGATGTTTGTTTACATAAAACAGGTCACTTCCTATGCTCAAACTGATTTTTTCTGCAAAACGTTGCCACCAACACTGGAATTTCCATTCAGTATAACAAGGAAGGCAGAGTAACTCATCTGCCAGGACTGGATTGAATCATCATTGTGAGGATGATTGATATGAGTGATAGTAACAAAAATAGGATTTTTAAACATGAAAAAGTTACGGATTACATCTTTTTTTCTTTTTTCTTTTTTTTTACATCAGAGACAGACTGGATTATCATGCAAATGTTTTACTGCTCAAACCCATCCCTCCATCCTCCCACTAGGAAGGACTCTATTGACTAGTATTGTCTGACCTTGTCATCTTTGGCCTTTGTGCCACGGGCGTCTCTGGATCCAGGCCGTTCTGTTTTAGGATTGGTCTGCCCACGTCCCCCTGGCCCCGCCCCTCTGTGCTGCAGACCAGGGGAATCCTTCTTCTGGTGCTTCACAGCACTGTTGGGACGCTTCACTGAACTGGGGTTCCTGCACACATACACATAAATAAAATACCACATACTTTACATACATCCATTAGTAGAACACGTACACAGACAGGAACTTCCCATTTAATTTGCAAAGGGGAAATAGTTTGGTAATTACTTGGTACTTCCTTGCTCCTCTTTACCAGACAATGTAATTGACTGCAAACCTGCTTGGTTGGTTCTCTTTGGAGACCTGACTTCACTTGAATGAACATAAATCCAACATGGTCAGTCACAATGTGCTGCTAGAGCTGTAATATAGAGCTGTAATAATATGCGGCCTATGGCTCTTTGCAATTCAGAGTGCTTTCCTGTAGAGTCACCTTATTCAACAGACTTGCTGGGTAGTATTGATAACTATAAACTATGGCCAGGTCGTGACTTGAGTGAGTACCAGGTTGCCCTGGTAACCAGGAGGTCCCTAAGAGGGTAACTGAATTGAAATGTGCACAGTCAACATTTTGGAGACTAGCTCTAGAGGCCATTGCAGGATATTGGTCACCATCCAAATAGTACATTTTATGTAAGTGAAACATAAGGTCCCTATCTTTCATTTGGCCTAAATACACTTGAGTTATGTCGCATAAAATAATGGAATCACTGGATTTTTGGGGAAATGGCCTCTCCTCTTTTCTATCTTCCTACAATTGAATGTATTTTAAGTATTGAAGTTCTAGAATAAATTATCTCCATTTACATAACACTTAATCCCTGCACAGTTTAGCTTGGAGCCTTGCATACAAAGAAACAAAGTTTGTAGCTTTGAAGGTGGACAGATCAGCACTCCTGCACACACATAACATACCTGTGTTCTGCAGGGGTGGGTGGGGGCCAAACGGCCGGGTCCTGGAGCCTCTCCTCTGGTTGTGGAGCAGGGAAGTCCACTGGCTTATCAGACTTAAAGCTCTCTAAGGTTCCCACGATACCTTTCACCTGCTCATACTCTTCTGTCAGTTCCTGCCTCACCTGGATACAAACAGAAAAGAAGGTTATCTCAGCGTAACACAACAGTGAAAACCTTTTTTTTTTTACCTTCACTGATCTTATAGAAATGAGATTCCAAATTAAAGGTAGAAACTTCAAGTGTTCAATGACCTATATGTGTAACAACAACATAACATAAGCTCGGAGAAAGGTTACTTATATGGCAAATAAAATGACATAACTCCATATAAGAACATGGGTTGTATAGTTTGGAGATTACAAATGGCATTACCTGTTGCCATTTGACTTTGAGGACAGGGTCTCTGAGGGACTGGCAGTACTTGTGGATCTGCTGAATGACTCCCTCGTAGTACACCATGGAAGAGTCATAATTCCCCAACAAGGCATACTCACGTCCCTTCTTTGCATTGTCGCATATCTCTGCCAAATTCATACTGGATGGTAGCTATGTGGTAAAGAAAAATAAGTACGATTTCTGCCAAGTCGTGAAATTATAACGTTGCTTAGAGTTAATTATATTATTATAATGTCAGGTGTATACATTAGAGATCTCACGCAGCTGCTCCATAACGATGTCTAACATTAGTTTAACAAGGTCAAAGCAGGTATTCATTAAAGAAAGCACATTCCCTGTCTTGGTGGAAGGAAATCTTGCAGAGCCAAGCAACTCAGCTGTCATTGAGATAGCCAATATCCCTTTTAGAATCTGGACAGGAAATGCCATAGATACGGACGTGAAATGAAACGCTTAAATACAGGTAGTTCCATGTTGACGTTGATGTTGAATCGCTTCCCCATCACCCTTCAAGTTGAACGGAGCTACACCCCGCACTGCCTCGCTGACGTTAGCTTATGCTAGCTTTACATGCTAGGCCACAGAAAACACAACGAAACGTATGGCAACAGATAACATTAACGCTACTACTCTCCGTTTGTGTCACATGTGCGCTTAGCCAAACCAAATAACCGACAACCGAAGCGATATTATTTAAAGAGTTATGTACACACGAAATATACATACCGGCATGAAAAGCAGTTGTACTATTGTTTTGAGCGGTGGTCCAAAACCGATAGCCAGTGTTACCATGGCCGCGAAGAGACGCCGTGTGGAGAATGACGAAGAGCTCGATTAACATGATGCGTTCATGTACCTGTTGTTATGTCAATCCTACTGTGTTAAGCTTTCAGGTGCGTTTTTAGGTCCGAAAAATCAGGACCAAAGAAATCCAAGGTTGCAAATCTAGCTAAATGTGTCCGTCGTTTTTATAAACGCATGCATTTTTTGACCACGTTGCAGAATCACAGTAGTCCAATACCACATGGCTGCTGTTTTATGTTTATGTTTCATGTAAACAGTATTAACTTAATTATTTGCAATATTTCCACTTCAAAAGCTAAACAGTCCCTCTCCATATAATCCGTAAAATCAAACTAGAGTTTGTTCCGTGTATTTGTAAACTGATAAAATTTAAATTTAAAACGGAACTCAGAAGTTTACTAGTTTACTAGTTTTGCTTGAACATGCTACCGTAGACAGATAATGGCCATTGGTTGCTACAAATCCATTCAAATTTCTGTAACTGCAGGAGGAAATTGCATTTGTGTAAAAGTCACCTAATATGGAAGACAATCTGCCAAATAAATGAATAAATAAATGCCTCAATAAATAAATAAAAGTAGTGAGAGATTTGAGATGTTTTTGGCTAACAGCTGAAATTGCTAGTCCTGAATTTTTAAATACATTTTTAATTAATACATAGGCTTATATGTGCAGGTAAATTAGGCATTGGAAGACCAAGGTAACCACCTGGGGTGACACAAGGACCAGACAAGGAAGAAGGCAGCAGATGCTGTTCACCTGTGATCCATCATCCTTACCAAATTAATTTATGCTGCTAGCACATTCATTATACCAATCTAATACAAACCTAATAAAAAAGACCACATATTATTCAGCTGATAGTAATGTTGACCAAACCAATTTTATTTTGACTTACAGTTTTTGTTTTTTTACAGAACTCCATATTCTCAGAAGATATTTGCATTATGCTAATGATGCAACATATTTATTACACAATCGTGCTTTAACCTCATGCAATCTGTTTTCTTGTGGCTTCACCTTTATTCCAACTTGCACCCTAGTTGCACCCTAGGTGAACTATGAGGATTTAAAGACTTTTCCATTAGTGCCACAGTTCTCTCAAATCAATTGCTACATGTGAGAATGAGCTGGTATAGAGCTATTACTGTTTCCATAACTGTGTCAAAATGTATGCTACAATTTCAGAGTTTCCAGAGTGATTATGATATTTATCTAAAACAAAATTGCACATTTTGTAAAGTATAGAGTGATTGCACTTTTGTCTTCACAGTTACATCTTGTCCCTTATATTGGTCCCTTTTCTCTCACTGAAATGTAATTTCCCCCCCGTGAAATCACTGTCTGCATAGATTGACAGATAAGCTATACTGTGTCTAGTTGGTTCATTTTGTTACATACTATAGTGCAACATTCTGCAATGCAACATTGTTTGATTCAATGTGAATTTATGTGCAGATTGAGATGCAATTATTTTGCATAGTTCGATATCCATTCACATGCATTTCTTTGAATTATTGATTTCATATTGTGCAAACTTGTAATGCTGTCACCAGCAATGTGCCTTACAGCAAGAGGTGAGTAAAATTGTAAAACTCAACAAGGAGCTTTCCATTTTTCCCTCACTAAATACTGATCATCACAGACCTTTCCAAATTCAGTCCCCAAATATAGAAGCTCTCTGCTAAATTGCTCTCATCAGCACTGTTTTATTTAGGAAATGGATATTTTGCTGCCGCCTGCTTTCTTCACTGAACAGCTATTTTGCAGGTGACGTAAATTTAGTCAACTTCCTGTTTGAAGAAGTGCACTTCCAGTCTATCCCCATTGTTATCAGGCCGTAAGGAGACTGTAAAACAATTCAGGCCAGCAAATGAGGACTTCAATTCCAAGATAAAGCCGGAGTAGGTGTACTATCAGTGGGCTTGGAGGGAAAAAACATGTGGGAGGGAGGTTGCCATATTATAGTCACTTGTCATGTTTGCGAATTTTTCTGGGAGAAAGTACAGCAAGAGAGGTTGAAGGGTAGGTATAGTAAGGGGGATATTCTGGTTGGGGTTTCAATATACTGATGTAGCAGATTTATAATATGCACTTTGTTGTTCTGTTGAATGGAAATAAATAATTGATCTGCTGTCTCTTTTCAATTTCCTGTGCCATTAAGTCGGATATTGATGTCAACAATTGCACAGCTGTTTATGGAAACTGCCCAGCTGATTGCTTGCTCATCCTATGAATGTATATCACCTATGCAGGACCTGTAAAAACTTAAACCTAGTAGCTATCTAATGCTTCACATCTCTAAAATTACAACCAATACTATCAAATCCTAGTCTTTAAAAAGGACAACAGGTTTGACTAACATGTTTGACTAGGTTCGTTAGGTAGTGTACCCTTTCATGTGCAACCTCTCTTTTAATGACAGTATGCCATTCATTTGGAACAATTTTCTGACAAGCATTGAAAATATGAGCTAAAAACCAATCACATTTTGATGCTGTCAACAAGATAAGTTAAGATAAGGACCATGTATCTAGGATGGGACTCATATGTGGACCAGAAGATGACCAGATCAGCAAATATGATGTTCAATTATAATAGCCAGCAGCAGCAGAATATCCAATTCCTTATGTTTATGAAAGCGGGAGCCATTTGTGACTTTCCAAGATGCCTGTGTATGTCTACAGAGAACATGCGTGACCTCAACATTGACAAAATGCTCCCTCTTGTTCTCTCTGATTCCACAATTGCCTAATGCTGCTCTCACTAGGCTGCTTCAGTCTCAGGGGTTTATGGCTCTTCAACCTATAGGCTAATGTCAGGAAGATGGCATCAACATGTTCCTTCTCAGTAGGGTCCTTGGCTGAAGTCTCAAAGAGCGGGAAGTTGTAGCTGTCGGCTAGGCGCTGGGCAAGTGATGTGGGCACCTCCCGACGGTCCCTCAGGTCACATTTGTTGCCCACTAGGATGCGGGGTACCATGGGGCCAACAGAGTGTCGGCTGCACTCATCAATCCATTCGGGGAGGCTCTCAAAAGAGGACAGGCTGGTCACGTCATACACAAAGATGACAGCATGGACGCTGCGGTAGTAGTGCTCCACCATGCTTTTCCTGAAGCGCTCCTGACCTGCTGTGTCCCATATCTGCAACTGGCACAGCAGACACAGACAATATGCCTAAATAGTATTTGAGAAGGTCTTTAAGTAACAACACTATAGTAGTAAATGCTTTATTGTGATTATGTTTTCATTACGCCTTTTTCTTTCATAGGGAGTTGAAACCAATGGGTTTTTTTGTTGCCAGAAAAAGCTTCCTAGTAGTCAGGCTCATACTGACCTTCGCCCACTGTCTGAGACTTTTACTTTTAACATCTTCTCTCATCTCTCTTCACTATCATGCTCATACCTATGTGATCACAACCCCCTTGGACAGTGCATCACTTCTGAACTGATGATTCTGCAGAGAGAAATGCAGACAACACCCTATACAAGCTATAGTCATATGGTGAGAAAAGTGATATTTTTCACGCACAAAGAAAATTTGTTTGTGTGTGTTACTGACAGTAAAGATTGTTATACTGGCCCAATCTTCATCCTTTACAATGCAGTCTAATGCATTGGAATGAAGTTAAATGCTAATTGGATTGAATGCGTGGCATGCGTCACTATGTGATTATTTAAAAGGTGAGATGTAACACCTAGACATAATAGCTTATTTATGAGCGGTATCTTCTATACTCTGGGCGCTGAGATCGCCATTCGTAGCCGGGGAATGTCTGCAAAATACGTACCATAGGTCTGGTGATGATGGCTCTCATTTGGAATACTACTCAAGTCCCGTTATGAACAATGGCAAGCAGCAAACAGGATATTAATTGACCATATTATACACTTAACGCTCATGTCTATCTTACCTTGATACTTTCTCCATCGAGATCTAGCGCCCGTTCTCTGAAATCAACCCCTATTGTAGCCTCTGGGTTTTTGAGGAAAGTACCTCCACAGAATCTATAAGTCAAACACGTCTTCCCAACATTGGAATCTCCTATGACTATTATCTTGAAAATTCGAGCATGATGAGTTTCATATTCATGATTTGACGACAATTCTAAGGAATCATTGCGATTGAAGACTGTATCAAATTCCTCCCCAGGGTTGTTTTCTATTGCCATAGTTCATCCTCGCCATCTGGATGTACAATATCGTAACATCGCGAGAGTACAGCCTTGTCCAACGGTAGCTGAGATCCACCAATAGATGTCACTGGATGCTGCTTCATTTATCAGACAGAAAACACTACTCCACGGTCGTTTCTTCCATCAGACATATGCATGTTTATTTTACAGATGTACAAAAACAGCAATATTATCCACACCCTGTATACTACCCTCAGGGACTGTGAGGTAATACCACAGCCTAACCTACTTAAGGTTGAATTGTGTCTTGGAGCAAAAGCTTTTATTATTTTATTATTTTATAACTCCTTGGTGTTAGATGACATTATTATGACCCCACCACATACAAACACACACCAAAATATAATACTATAATATCTTCCATCAAATCCATTTTTACCACAGAAACAGAACACAACCATTACTGTGAATGTGCAGGTGGGGTGTAATGGAGCAAAGGCATTGCTTTTATTTGGTGCAACCAAGATGCTCAACACCTAAAATTGACACATTAGGACAAACAATATTTCAGCACTTTGTATAAGTTTTTAAATATTAGTTTCTGAATGTAATGTAATGTTCTGTTAAAAAAATATCAGTGGATAAGAAAATGAGTACATACATAAAATAATTCAATACAAGCAGAAAATTATCTTCAAACACTTCAAAATTCAAACTGATTTAACTTCTTCTCAAAAGAAATCTAATAATAATAATTTAGTAATGGCATACAGGCGCTTGCTGAAGCCTAACCTGAGTCAGCATACAGTACATTGGCTTATAGAATTTCACACAGTAGGTTTAACAATACTGGCTGTGTCACTTCTTAACATGTATATAAACAATATAAAAAGGGTCAGTAGACTTCAAAGCCCCTGCTAGTATGTAAATAACTGCTCGCACATTCTGACAAAAAAAAGGACGGAAATATGTCTATTGTGGTCTCTTGCCAATTGCTGTCAGTGTATGAAAGAGCTCTGACAGCAAAGATAAATGTGACCTGCTCTGCTCATTTCCTTCAACTATTAAGTCAAGGATCATTAACCAAGCTGACGAACAATAAGACTGTTCATATAAGGTAAAAGGCCTTGATTCTGCTTGACTTCTGCGTACATTTTTAATAACCGTTTTTAATACTGAAATGCATCAAGCATTGCAAAGCCCATTAAACTTCATTAAAACATAAATAGGGTAAACTTTTCCTTTGACACAACAACAGTGTTCACTACCAATTCTCATCTGAGAAGGAACTCGAGCTGCCGGAGTCCGAGTCTGCGTCTGTCAACCCATCGAAGTCCCAGTCAGCACTGGAGCCGCTGTCGTCATCCTCCTCTGTGGAGAAGCTGTGAGCTGAGCCCAAGCATGCCGGGTACACGCGCGTTGAAACGCACACGGGCCCCAGGGTTGACACATAGACCGCCATGATATTCTTCCAGTTGTCCCTGGCTGGGTCATACTCATGGATCAGGACCCTGTTCTTGTTGTGTTGCAGTAAGGTCTGGGTGAGGAGGAGCAGCTTGCCGTTGTGCTGAATCACCTGGTAGTTCAGGGCGCGACTGTCGATGGGAATGTCCCCCATCCGCTTCCATTCCCCCTTTGTCGGGCTGTAGGCCTTCACCACGGGGATGTCGCACACACAAATGATCTGATCCTGGAACACGCAGGCCTTATGAAGCTTGTCTCTCCTCAGTGACCCACAGTGGCGCCAGCGGTTCCGTTTGGGGTCGTAGCAAAGCATTCTCCGTTTGTTCACCACGTAGAGGTGGTCGTTCAAAGCCACCACCTGCATCTTTCCCAGGGAGTGGGGCAGAGGGGCCACAAATGTCCACTGATTCCTCTGGACGCTGTAACACTCTACCTCCTTCAATCTAGCGTCTGTCACGGGGCTTCTTCCTCCCAGGATGTACACATGGCCGTTGAGATACCCCATCCCAGAGTGCATCCTGCCCAGCGGTCTCTCTGCCAACTCCTGCCAGCTGTTCAGCACGGGGTTGTACAGCCAGAAGTGCTTTGAGAGGTGGGAGGCCAGATACAGGTTGTTTTCAGGTGTGGCACAGCCAATTAAGGACTCCATGGTGGAGCGCTTGTAGTCCTGACTACTGAGGTCTACAAGAGGAGGGGCCATGAAGTAGAGCTCCTCCGAGTAAGGGTCGCAGCACATGATGTTGTCATTTGGTAAGCCGAAAAAGAGGATCATTTCTTTTGCACTCACACCAATTCTGTGTTTTGGTATGTCCACTTTTGCGGACACTCCAAGGTTGTCTTCTGCAGACCTGTTGATGAAATATGCAAGGTATTTTTCAATGATAGGCCTAGCCATGAGGCCCTCAAGGTAAGCTTTGTCCTTCTCAGCTAACAGGCTCCAGCGCACACACCTGAGTACCTGTAACGCATCCTCAGTTTCCTCGGGTGCATTAGCCTCTATCCAGTGCAGAGCAGCTGAGCACACCTTCCTTTCGCAGTCCACATCCAATGTGTCTAGACACAAGACCTCTTTTAACTGTATCAAGTCCAGCTCGCAAAGCTCATTTCCATTACAAAGCTGACAAAAGTTCCTGGCTATGAAAGCTTGAGCTTTCTCCTTTAACTCGGGATTATCATATGTGTCAGCAAATTTAAGAATTCCCACGCAATTTGAGAGGTCCAGCCTCCTTGTCATAAAACTCGAACACGCCTGCCTGATGTACTCAAGCTGCAGCATATTGGCAGCTGCATAAACCCTTTGAACGTTACTCTCTGTTATTGTAACTTTGCCAGTATAACAGTAGTCTATGATCACAGACATGGATTCAGCGTCAATACCACGAATGATCACTTTCTCCTGCATACTTTCATTTAATCCTCCGGTAAACATGCTTTTAAAATAAGGACTGGCAGCAGCGAGGACGTTGCGATTACAGAGGAAAAGTTTTTCAATGTCACCTTTGAACGACTCTGAGCTGTGGTCCAGGGACTCGTCGCATTCAACTCCGATAGCAACATCCGCTAGTAGCCGAGAGTCGTACAATGATTTCAATTCGTTTATCAGGCTCCGAGCGTGATTCACGTCTTCCAATTCCTCGGGACCACTGAAGTAACCCAGGACCGAAGCCATTGATACAATGTATCCAGTATTGTTACGTTACGTCCGTAAATCTTAAATAAACGGCTGACATGCGAATAGTGTAGTTAATGATAACGAAATGTCAGTGCGCTGATAGTAGGACACTCGTTTGTGAATGAAAAACAAACATATGCTATGGAAAATAGATTAGCAGAGGCTTGCTCGGTAAAAGGTCGCTTTTTTGCATGCAAGCCAATTTTGTATTTCCGTATAATCATAATGTTGCGTCCAAATCATACATCCGCGTTCAGAATTGCGCGTCGAGAGTAATGATAGCTGTACCAATTATCTTTGAGGGTTATTTCCAATCACGGCTAATATTTCTGTCTTCATGATAGCAGCCAAGCGCGATTTTGAAATACAGTATCTGCCGACTGGCTTCTCGCACAAGCTTGCTGAGAAGGGGCTGGTCGCATATGTCTCTGATAGGTTGCGTGTGGCGGGGGCGAACCAAGTTTGGTTGACCGGGTTCGTGATATTTTCCATAGTATCAGGGGATCAGTCAGACCAGGATCTGCTTGTAGGCTCTAATATGTGGCTTCAACACTGTGTCACTTGGACAGATTCTAAAACAGAATAGAAGATAATGTAGGCTTGGATTTGATATTTAAATTATTAGTTGCACTTTTATTCATTTTGTTTTATATTACCCATATCTTTATCAAGCTGCCCTGAAGATAATTAAAAATAAACTGTGATTAACATACAAACTCAATTTCCCCTATAATGGCGTGATAGATTTAACAGATATCTGTCGCCTAGGATAAATTCAAATGAGAACTGGGACTGCAGTATTTCTTTGTTGATTATGACTATACTTATCATGTCAATATATTATATATTATAACAATTAAGGGTTTTATCTATCTATCTATCTATCTATCTATCTATCTATCTATCTATCTATCTGTCTGTCTGTCTGTCTGTCTGTCTGTCTGTCTGTCTGTCTGTCTATCTGATTATATGTTTTCTTCAAATATGACAGTAAAATGATAATTCAGGATATCTTTTGAGTACCTTTTTATTCATCTTTAGTGCAAAGCTTTAATTGTTTTATGAGACAGATCAGAGGTAGTTGAATATGTACATGGTCCATTATTAATATTTGTTTATTCAGTGTAATTTCCTGATGCTGCATTTATTGTACATTACTAACACTGATGATCTCACATCACTTACACAGATGATCTTGAAATCTAACCTAGAAAAAGACCTAAAACGTGCTGTGTGCTATATGTTTGTGAAATGGGCAAGTTCTTGCTACAAACAGAATGGATGTATGTTTATATTATGTTGTGTATATTTGTGTGTAGGCCTATGTACGTTTGTGCATCAGCGTTCGTATAATTTTCTCCCAGTCTTAGCTGCGTCTGCAGTTGAGGTCATTGATCCTGCGCAACCCATCTTGGTTGTGGATGGTCTTGTGGACGGTGATGAGGAAGGGAAAAGCAGAGGGCAACTCCACCCTGCGGCTCAGTTTCTGGTGGCCCCAGTGGAGGCAGCGCAGTCTCTCGGCCAGATCTCGCCTGCCTGCTCGTTCCAGACCGTCTTGCAACAGTTTGGTTTTGTTGGGCTTGTCTGATGATCTCTCATACCTATGGTCAAAGACACACTCTTAAAAGAGATGGACACATACACACGCAAGCGCGCGCACACACACACACACACACACACACACACATTTTACCAGCATTCCAACATGTTCCTGGCCTGAACTCTCTTCTCTTTAGATTTGGTGTGGAACTGTCTGATCTCAGCTCTGATAAAGCCAAGTTCATAGGCCAGAACTGTCCACTCAAAACCAAGCTGCCTGGAAATGTCCTGCACTGTCTTCAGGTTGATTACAGCATCCTAGAAATACATAGTAAAACACAAAACACATTCTCTGTAATGAGGGATTTGAAATACATGAATATGTTGATGTGGAATGCCTTTATCTACTTAATATGAAGTTTGTGAAAATAAAATTGTGAAAAAAACAAATAGACATACCTCTTGTGCTTGATTGGGCATGATCGCAAACTCAACACACCGATAGCTCTACAAAAAGGCATATTAACAAAGATTTTACCTTGTTCTTCTCTTCATGGATGCATGTTTATGATCCTAAATATAAAATCGCATGCAGAGATATATTCCTTACCTTTAACTTGCGGTATTTCTTTGGGTTACAAAATGAGGGTGATCTCAGTGTTACCTGGGAGATTCAACATCAACATACCTTCCGGTTAAAGATTAGACTCTTTTGGAGTCAATTATTCTCAGAGTAAGACCCCCTGCCACTATGTAAACATGGGTGTGCTCTGCTGAAATCTTCATCCAACCCAATCACTGCAGAGCCAATTAAAAAATAAAAACCTATGAATCTTATTAAATGTCATTACTGAATGATCCCAGTTTTAGTTACGCCACTATAGTATGTTATACTTACAATGTGTAGTGATGCCATCTAGTGATGATAGTATAAAGGTTCACAAACATAAACCTAGAAGGCCTTATTGCTTTTGATGTGGGAGTTTCTAACCTGCTTAATCCAGGCCAGGGTCACAGTGGCAACAGGGCCAAGAGAGCAGCCCAGATGTCCCTTTCCCCAGCAACTTCCTCTAGCCTTTCCTAGGGGATCCCTAGGTGTTCCCAGGACAGCCAAAATATATAATCTCTCCAGCATGTCCTGGGTCTGCCCCGAGCCTCCTCCCATTTGGATGTGCCCAGTACACCCAAAGGCATCCAGGGGACATCCTTACAAGATGTGCGAACCACCTCAACTGACTCCTCTCAATGTGGAGGAGCAGTGGCTGTACTCTGAGGTCCTCCCGGATCACGGAACTCCTCACCCAACCTGGAGAGTGAGCCCCGCCACCCTACGGAGAAACCCCATTTCGGCCACTTGTATCCGTGATCTCGTTCTTTCAGTCACTACCCAGAGCTCGTGACCACAGATGAGGGTGGGAACGAAGACTGACCGGTCTGCTTGACGGCTCCCTCAACTTCGTTCTGGGGTTGCTGCCATCAGAGGTACCGACCAGCTTTTGACCACAGCTCCGAACAGCTGCTTCCACAACAGGTGCCATTCCAACTCCATGTCCCCAACCTCCTCCCTACAAAGCCGATCTGGTGCTAAGTGCACTTATGAGCATCTTTATGTTTGAACATGGCGTTTGTTATGAACAATACATGACTAGCACAGTTAAAAGTCCAACAACAACCCACTACTCGGATTCAGATCAGGGAGGCCGTTCCTCCCAGTCACGCTCCTCCAGGTTCCCTCATTGTTGCCAGCAGTGTTGAAGTCTCCCAGTAGGACTATGGAGTCAGTGAATGGGGCGTTCTCTAGCACCCCTCACTTCCCTCCCTTCCTTGAATCTTTATATTCAATACACGAATTGTACTCTATAAAAAGTGGAGCAACAGAAAATATATTTTGAAAAGCGTTTATTCACTTTAAAAATGCACCTCCTCTTCAAATTCTTGTCATCCATAAAAAGCATCAGAGCTGTTTGTGCAATCTCACTGCAGCACTAATGTTCACCAGAGAACATCAGAAATATTGGCATGTAAACAGTAATGAGAAACTAGCCAAAAGATGATGTGTGTAGTTACGTTTCACGTTACTAAAAGTCATTCTTCATCTAAGAAACAAAGCAGATCATTTATTTTGATGTGTTAATGATAATTCTGATAAAAAGTGCTGTAAGTTCCAAAACAATAAATATGACTGACATGAATCCACCACTTTTATAACAGGCACAAAATGTAACAAAACTTCCAATTTCGGTTTCAACTTTATATTTGACACCATAACCTTTACTGACAGAAATTAACCATGGTGAAATGATGTCCTAGAAAATCATTATAAGCATGTACTCATACAAAAGCATAGACTATAGTCTTTCTAAACTTTCAGCTGGAAACGGATTTCCATTCTATTGAATGAAAGCACAAACTATCCACAATGCCAACTCAAAAAAGCACATACTGTATAATTTCATATCAAACAACTGATTATCAGCATATTGCCCAGTTGTGCAATAATTTCAAAATGTGCCAGTCTGTTTCAGCAGGTAGTAAGGTAAAGATCCAGCCTGCTGGACCCATACTGCTCTCAGTCTGTAAGTAGTCCTCTACTATAGAACAGTGCTTCGCAATTATTAACAGTCACTCTCTTGGGTCACAGCCCAAGACTGGGCCCATCTGACAGGAAACTTTAGAATCAGTTGGGTCCCGTGCAGTGTTACCCTGTACTCCTCTTTGCCTTCACTTTTATCTTGGTTCAGTAGCAGCCATCTTTCCAGCTGCCATCCCTCAGGGCACTCAGGGCAGCCATGCTCTTTGGGGGAGTCAGTAAACTGTGGGGGTTAACAAACAGGTTGGGCAGTTAGTGAAAGAACACACCATATAGAAATGCTAAAACAATCACAGTATACTGTAACTGAAGACTAACAGATTTAACCAGGGTATGTGAGGCATTCAATTAACAACATGCTTGCAAATGTAACAATTTCATATTGGTCAATGACCATTTTTACTGACCACGCAAAATATCATTGACTCAATATATCGGTCCGTACCTGCGTGTAGGCTGGGCGATTTTGCTAGGACGCAGAGTCCCGTTGGTGCCTATAAAGGAAGCTGGGCGAGGTAGGGAACTGCGGGGGGCAGCGGGCTGGTTGCCGGTGGCTTTTAGGGGCTGTGGTACCGAGGTACTGCTGGGTTTGAGGGGCTGGGGTAGTGCACCACTGCTTGGAATGGAGTGTAGACTGACAGAGGAGGACAGGGTAGGGGTGGGGGGACCTTGCTGGACTGTGGGGCTAACGTAGGCGGTGGCTTTCAGTTGTTGCCGGGACGTGTTGGGGAAGTTCCCCACGCTCTGGACCCGCTGAATGAGCTGGCCTGGGGAGGGAACTGAACACATACCGTTAGATAGTTTGACTTCAGTGACTTTGCTGCGAGTAAAATATTTGCATTTTTAGTGAAATTTGCATGCCTTCAGAAAACAGGGCAGAACAAGCAACATTCATTGCAGAGTGAAAAGAAGGCGTGTAGGACCGGTTTATTCGTAGACTTGAGAAAGTGTGTCTTACTGGAGGACTGGAGTCGTGCAAGCCCATTAGATGAGTCAAAACTCTGGCTGTTCCGGAGAGAGGACATCATTGGCAAGGAGGAGGGGCCATGTGAGGGGTTGACAGGGGAGGCCAGGCTTGGGATACTGGGAACACTAGGCATGCTCGGGGCTCGGATCAAGTTGGGCATGCTTTTCCGTAGCTTGTCTATGCAACCAAAACAACAAACAATATCAGACCCTTTTAAGACTTTCACTTAAGCAGTCTATAAAAGGGCTTTAAGTCCTTTTTCAAACATATTTCCATTGACAGTCATTCTGACACTGGACTTAGGCTGTGCAAAGTGTTTGAGAGCCGTGATGTGGAATGAATTTTCTTGAACATGCTTCTGTTATAGACCACAGCTGATCAGTTTCTTGCAGATGGACTGTGTCTCTCACACAAACATTATCACCTTATGTTTCAGATGGCAAATTTATTCTACACACTTGATTATATAATGTGTAAATTTATTTAATTAATGTGACAATTGATACAATCAGTTAATAAGACTAGTCACTACAAATCTTTAAAACCAAATTCCTCATCAATTTGATTTCCAACCGGAAAACTGTCCAAACATCTTTTTGAGGATTGTGTATTAAATATCATGATGAAAATGCATCATAATAACAAGAGAAACAAAATGAGCTATTACCCTAATATTTCACTTTTATCCAGGAACTTTTTATGTCACTAATTTTTAAAAGTTTCTTAAAACTTAAATCACAAGGAGTACAATCATAGCCTTAATGCAAAGAAAGGTTTGACATAAATGTTTAAAATGTCTTTTTAAAACATGATTTTTATATTGTACCAAAAAAGTATTTGCATCAAGACTATAGTGTATCTGTGTGACAAATGCTTTTGGTTCAACTTCTGTTACAAAACCACCAACACCTCAACAATTCAGGAGCATGCTCTCTGTGCCTCTCGCTATTTAAAATAAAAATGAACCCTTTTCACCAAACATTAAGTGACAAGAGGTGGGTTAAGGGTACACAAGTGTTGACTGAATGGAAATAAACAAAGATGTGAACAAACCATGACCTTACTTTCACTCTGTCCAGTGGTATGGAAAAGTAAACCAACATACCGACCCTAACCAAGTTAAGTCCCTTTAAGTCCTGTAACCAAGGGCATTCCTTAAATCCTCCTTGGCACATACAGAAACTGTTTGGTCAGAAATGAGGAACAACTCAAATGTGGGTAAATGAGTTAAGATGCTTAACTTTGTAAACACTCCCCCTTCATATCAATTGTCCTGAACGTAATTCTTTGTTTTAGGGTAGTTGCTGATATCACATCTGCAAAGGAACCAATCATTCATTCAAACTCCATACTCACCTGTGCTATTCCTGTATCCTGCGTGTGCGTCTGCCGTCAAGCTAGCTGGTCCGGAGTACTGGGACAGCCCACCGAGCGAGTACTGAGGGGTGGAAGGGCTGCGTCTGCAGTCTCTGATACTGGAGAAGGTATGGGAGTGGGGCAGGCTTCCCCGCTGCATAGACCCAGTGCGGAACAGCCGGGGCTGGGGAGGAGGGAGCTGGTCGTAGCCCTCGTCGTCCTCGTCCTCCTCCTCCAGATCCATCTCACTGCGCCTGAGGGTGTGTATGGAGAAGCTGGAGCTGCGTCGGCTGGCCGTGGCTGAGGTAGAGGCATAGTCCTGTCGGAGACCTGAGGGGTGATAAACGCGCGCGTTTGTCTGGCGGCAAGGTGACCCCTGACCTCGTACACACTATCCATTTGTCTCTGGAGACACCCCTCATCCATTATTCAATGACTATATGGATAGGCCAGGCCCATGCCAAATAACTGATACAGTAATGCTTTTTCCACATATCGTCACCATAATAAAACTACACACCCACGCATCATAAACTACCACCCGATATTCAAGTCCATTGTTCAAAGGTCAACGCTTGGTCTTTAGTTTCATGGGTGCACCTAGAATGTTGACAGCAGCGTAATCAATTTCCTCCCATTGCATGCAGAGAATACCCCACTATCTTCACATCTGGTGAACGTTGAAGGTTATTGTTTTATCACAGGTGTTAGCTGGATGTCACTCACTATTATTAGAGCAGCCTTGAAACAACAACTTCACCTCATTCGACAAAAAAAAAACCTTTAGTGCTGATAAAAAGGAAGGAGGTGGAAAACATCTAGACGACGGCTTTAGTTTACACAGCTGACTCACTCTCCTCCTGAAGTCGCGCCATGACCTGTACGTCTGTCATGTCCTGCAGTTTGTAGCCCATGGAGATAGAGTCGTCCTCCAGCTCCGACACACCCAGCTCACTGTCCAAGGAAGACTGGGGGCTGATGGCCGCATGCCTGCGACCCAAATCTAAAAAAAGCACACACGAGAGGCACATCTTCCTGACCAACACAATGTACTCAATACAGCCAGGGATAAAAACAGAACAAGGGGAGCGAATGCACTGAAACCGTATATACGTACGGATGCAGAAGCTTTCCCAGTCGGTGTGAACCTAATATCTGTAACGAACATGTAAATCCTATGACATTCATCACGAAAAGGGGGGCTGTTAGTGTTGTGAGACACATTGGGCTGAAACTATAGCCATGAATGGAATGGTAGAGCAGGAAGAGAGATTATCAGTGGGAGTCTTACTGTGGAGTGTGGAGTTAGAGAGGAAGGTGGGAGTTCTGTCGCTCAGGTTGCAGCTGCCCCTCCCCGGGAGAGTCTGCTGGACAACAGGATGGTGGGATGATGGGAACGGAGCTGGAAGGAGAGAGACGCCATAGAAGAGAGAGAGAGAGAGAGAGAGAGAGAGAGAGAGAGAGAGAGAGAGAGAGAGAGAGAGAGGGGGGGGGGAGAAGAGGAGAGAGAGAGAGAAAAA
>OMKK01012014.1:3637-28551 GCA_900302305.1 Polymixia japonica | reverse complement strand
CACACACACACACAAGATACAAGAATAATTGATCTTCGAAAACTCTTTTTACAAAAACCAAGGTGCACATAGACACATACCGACACACAGATGTACCCATGCATGCAGGCACACACTCCCAGTACAAGAGTCTCTTGTACAGGCTGCTGAAGCAGTGAGTGCTGAATGAATCTGATTCAAAGGACGGTTAATGTAAGCATGGTTTCTATGGAAACCATATTCACTTGCTGCAAAACTTACGCACCAAATCTGAAACTGGGAGCTGCAGTAAATGTTTTAAGCTTCTGCTACATCTAAGTTTACTATTTTAAAATGGACACTATTTCAGACGGCGCAGTATTAACAATAGCTTGACTTGAATTATGCTTTGAGATAAGCTGCTATGTGCAATATTTTGCCTTTATCGATAGTGAAGAGTAATTGCAACAACAAGCCGTTACAGTTCAAAACAAGCTGGATTTTTCCCCTCCCCTGTGGCTCCTCTCCCCTGTCCAAAACTCCTCACACACTACAGATGCCCAGAGTCTTGGGAGGAGTTTAGAGTCAGCTCAGGGATTGTCAACATGGTTGGACATATCAACACACTGGCTGATCTTAAGCGACAGATACTTAATGTGAAGGTTATATTTCACTGAACCTTTGCATAGCAAACAGTATTTTTATGTTATTTTATTGCACCTAGCAGCTTTAAAAATAATATGCCTTTAATATGTTACAGATACAGATATGAAGCAGTTTGCAAATGGGCACAAGGAAAGTGAGGTGATCATTTGACTAGAGCAATGGGATGGCTTTCTCTGTAATCCTCTCTACAATGTCCTACACTGTTTTTTTAACACAGTGTGATGCCATTCTTAATAGAACAACCTGGTTCCCTCTAAACAGAATTGTTTTTATCTCCAGGTTGACAAATCTCTACTAAGTGGGCTTAATTGTGCTGGTGAATGAGACCAAAATATTTGTACATAGAAGTCTTAAACTTCATCATCACAGAAACAAAGACTCCATTAGCTTGAGCTACATTCAAACTCAACTTAGAAATCTAAAGAGTGTTTTCAAAATGGTTAGGTTGGACATGGATTCAGTAAATGCTGTGGAAATCCTGTCGCATGTGGAAGTATGTGTGTGAAGTGTGTCACAGCTTATGATCACATGTCGGTAAGCCGGAGAGACAGATGTCCACATGTAGCCACAGATGAAGGCAGTCAATCTGGTTGGTATGCACGGTACCTTGGTCCAGTCGGTGACAGAGGGTCCTCTTAGCCAGCTCTACCTCTGGCCCTGGGTGGTCCAGTACCTGCCTGCACCACTGGAGAGGGCTGAGGACACTGTCGCCTTGTCGCTTGGCCTTGGTACTTACATACAGCCTGGAACACAGCACAGCACACACTATAGTTGCACTTACTCAGATTTGTCTGACTTCAGAATGTAACCTAAACAGTACCTATAAAATAAATATCTAATATTGAAATGTAATTTAACTAAAATCAAAAAGACTGGCATATTTACTCATTGCCTCTTAGCCCTTCACAATCACATAACTTATAGTTATAGTTTTCTAATAACTAGTGTGTAAATATCTGTTATTTCATATTTCTTGTAGCTCTTCTTGTTAATACTTGTTAATATTTTGACTATATTGTGTTGCTTATGCCCTTTATGCACCAACCTCACCAAGTCACTTTCCTTGCATGTGCAAATATACTTGGCAATAAAATGAATTCTGATTCTGATTTGTTTGTAGAAAAATCTGCACCTCTATGAAACCACAGAACAGCTGGAGACCTTGAGGCTGGTACCCGCCTGGGGATCACAGTATGCGTTTTACAGTGGTAATCTTTCTCAGTCCAATAACCCAGCCAGGTAAGACTACTTAACAGCGAAGGTAAACTCGTGGCTGTGTGAAGGGAGTGCATCGCATGATTACATCCATGCAAAGGCAATACGTACTTAAAGGTTCGCAAAGCCTTTAAGGTGTAATTTTCATTTTACCGTTGACCACAATTGCCGTGGCACCAATGGGATCATATGAACGTGAAAGCGGTAAATGACAACTTAATTAAGTGCGGTGATATATGGGATATCTCTGGTATTGTGAGACACAGGAGGATTTGGACTATTATTTCTTCACCTCTAAAGCCTTCGCTCTGGCAGCTGTGAATAAAGTGGTGTGTAGTGCGACCTATACTCCTTATATAGATTGCTGGGCCTCTGCCAGACAAAACCACATACAGCCTCTCGTGAGATGCATCGATTAAACGCTGGGACAAGACGATCAAGCCCATCACCTCTTGAAATTAGAGCCCCATTTTACAGGCTACATCAGAAACTGTTGTTACCAGTCAAACCTTTCTGCAGCTGACCATTGAGTGAAGAAGATGCCACCAGATGTTTGTTCGATGAAGCATTTATGGGATAAGGATAGGTGCTGCGACTATACTGCTTTAGTGAGATAGACTGCCAAACTTGAACCACTGGCTAATGAGGCGTCGCTTCTGTTTATGTTTCAAAGCAAGAGACTAGGAATACAGAACGGAGCTCTTTATGTGTTAACTAGGTCATAGTGTGATATAGATTTGGAACTGATTAGTTCTGTTAAATGGAGTGAGAAGATATCAATATGAGCCCGGCTAAATGTTGGCTACCATAAATGCTGCAATGAGCTGCATGAAAGTGTGCTACATTTTCCACATCACTAGAGAGATAGGGCTGGAAATGGTTCACCAGTCAGCATGTCAGTACGAGCTACCTAACTCAGCAGATATAGTGCTTCGGTGTAGTTCAGCCTGGGGCAAAATAGAACACACAAAGCCTGGATATTTGATCATGGGTTCTAGGGAGTCATCGTTTCTTATTCATCACATTACTGCTTTGAATCTAATATAGTGTGATTAAATAGACTACAGTCAGGTTGTACTGTGCCTCTCGGGATGTCCATTTAAAATATATGTTGTACTCTTTCCTCTTTTAAGAAACAGGCCTGCGTGTTAGTGTACGCAAGTCCACACTCCACAGCTGGAGTGGTCTATGTATCCCCAATAACAGAGGAGTCATTTAAGGAATCAATAGAAAGGGAATTGGGATACAGGGTAGGCCAGAGCATTGCAGTCACACATTGCAGTTTCATTTTCTGTTGTTGATAGAGGATATAATCTTTGTAGCCTACAGAAGCATCTGGCTGGGGCAGAAAATACACCTAATTTAAATGCTGATGTTGGCAATTAATTTTTTTTAAAATGGTAAATACACAGTCACACTGCAAATATGATTGACAGGAACTAGGTCATTAAAAACAAAAAACAACAGCAGTTACCAGCTATCAGACTCTCCAATTGGGAGCACGATGTTGAGGTCTAAAATATTAACCTCATCCAGAACCGTGGGTCCAGAGGCGCTGCTGTCCTCCACAGCAGCATCATGAGCTACGGTGCTCGGCTGAAAATAAGCGAACGGCTCCTCTGGTGAACCGTACGGTCCGAGGCTGCATTGATGCGACTGCGTCGGACTCAAAACGCCATAATTCCCAGAGAAATGTTCACTCGAACACGCCGTGCTCCCGTGTAGACACGGCAATAAAGGTTGGAGATGAGGGCCGTTTGTGCAGTTGTTTACAGCGTTCGCTCTTGTCCGCAATTGTTCGTTTTGCTTCTCCAATTTTCGGACCAATTCCTGAAGCTTTATCACCTCAAGCTCCGCGTTGGCAATTTTATTGTTACCATTGACGTCTGCCATCATCTGGGGGCTCAACACTTCTGCTTCCATTTGTTAAAAAGCACATTGATAAGGACAAATAAAGCGGCCTGCCTGCAGAGGGTCCTAGTCAAATTCAATGAGAAGTGTCCAGATTCCCCCGTTGTGGGCTACTACTGGACTGGGTCAGCCCACTCCAGAGATGCTGAGCGCTGCCAGCCAGACAAGCTGGAGAGGACAGTCCAACCAGCAGGCAGCGTCCTCACAGCCTGCATCCGATTGGTCAGTAGCGACTACTCAAACTCACATCACACCACCAGTGTTGTGGAATTATGCTCAGTAGGCATAATATAAAATAGCGTATTCTCTTCTGTTTTTAGATATATTCAAATTCTATTTTTATTCTATTCTATTCTAAAAATATTCCATAAACGATTGTATACAGCTAGACTTTATCATAGCAAACAGTATAAAATAATATACTAAACAATTTGTAAAGCTATTTATAGAATACAGACATAATGTGATGGGTGAAATGACTACAATGGTGAAAATGATTAAAACAAAGAAAAACAGTAACTAAACACAGTGCAACACAAGATTTTCTTACTTAATTAAGATGTTTAATATTGATTGCCTTTATTGCACATACAACAAGCCCCCGGCCATAATTCAAGCAATATCTTATAGTACATACAAGACTCAAGACAAGTTAAATACTTCAAGAGATGATATGAGACATGCTATCCTAAAGTTATGAAAGGGTAGATACAGAGATAGAAGATTTATGATGCCATGAAAAGACAGTTAGGCTACAATAGTGTGTGCCTTTCAATCAAAATGTAGGCCCACACTTAACTGAGAATGTAAATAAAAGTGGAGTTCAAAACATCCAACCATTCAGACAAAGATGCTTAGCATGCGCAACATTTATGTGTTGGAGGCCCCATTTCACCAAAAATGTTTTGATAAACATAAAGCCTTTTCTCCAATCAGATATAGTCTGTCTTCATAGATGGTCTGATATTCAGCGTCGCCATTTTTCTGTAAGGAAAGATGATAAGCGGTTTTCATGATTAATTCACAAAGTCAAGTCAAGTCAAGTTTATTTATATAGCCCTTAATCACATTACAGAATGACTCATTTCGATATCGGCAAGTGAAGTGTTTACCTCTGGTGACATCAAAGCAGTTGTCACAGTGCACTGTGCGTCTGTAGATCCACATGCTGTCCCCAGCTTTCAGGTGACCCAGAGTGTTGTTGCATACCTCACACTGTCAAACCAAAAACAAAAACAAAAACAAACGTCAGTTTGCATGAGGAACGAGGATCATATTAATTAATATTATATTGGACCACTCGGCGTCAAATTTCTTGATAATGCTTTGATGGGACATTGATGGAAAAATAAATATAATAATACATTTTATTTCTAACACACTTTTCATTAACACAATCTCGAAGTGTGACAGAAACAAAAGATAATTAGATTAACAAGAAAGTAAAACATATGTAAAAGGAAGTAAAATACAACAGGAAAGAAAATGAAATAACAGATAACATAATAGCAAGGAATTCCTCTAATTGGAATTAGAGACGTTTCAATTTACAGTTTAGAAATCATGAATAATAAGTAATAAGTAATAGTAGTGATAATAGAGTTCACCTTAAAGCAGGATGCATGGCAGTTGATCTTCATGTCCTCCAGGACCATCTTGGCCTCAGAGTTGAAGGGTTTCCGACAGTAGGAGCACAGGTCTTTCTCAAGCACTTTCCTACAGAGGCAAGACGTATATGAATAACAATGTATCAGTATTGTATATTATTAACAGTATGTTTTCATATCCAATCAGTATTATTATAGTATTACCTCTCAGGTGCTGAGTACACAGTTTTGATGGAGGATTTAGAAAACAGGTTATCAGCCAGATGGTCCTCCCTGCTGTGAGAGTTCAACCGTTAAACTGTTTCTGCTTTACTTTGATAAAGTGTACACTTGTTTTGTATGCTACGTTAACCCCAGCTGTATATGAGTGACCTCCTCCAATACCTGCTGTCCTTGTATGATGTTGTGGTGTAGACAGTGGGACTGGTGACACTGGTGTACTCATAACTGGGCAAAGAACAGATAAACCATGTTTAGTGTTAGATTGTTTCAATGTGAAAACATAGCTCAAATCCTATACATTTATATAAATAGAAATATACAATAGTTTAACTGTTTCTCACTCTCTCATTCAGAGATCATGAAAATGTCTTGTAAAAATGTAAAAAATGTACAGGCTCAACTGGCTCTATTTCTTTACCTGGAGTCTGGTCTGCTACTGCTGGAATAGGTTCTGCGTGTGCTGGTGTAGTCATCACTGTGTTCAGAGACAGAATGGATTAGGGTGCTGTAGGTATATCTGAAGGACTCATGAAGGCCACATTTTAGTCTGACCATAGACAGAGACACCGCCATAAGTTGGGTGTGAGTGAGAGAGTTGTGGCAGATAGTCAAACCATTACCTGGGCTTGGAGCTGTAGGAGGTGTTATGGGTGGAGGGAGTGGAGGGAGTGGAGGGAGTATCATCACTACTGTAAGAGGTGTAGCTGTATGAAAGAGGCAAAGAAATGGGTTGGACATGTTTCAGCATCTGAACTTTGCTTTGCTACATCTCAGTTAATATAGTTTCAGTTCAAATGTGTTGACAGTAAGCAGATATTCATAATGAAGCTATACAAGTGAGGGATTGTTGTATTAAAGTTAATGTAGATTGTATTTGGAGGGGTCTGCATATTACCTGGTACGGGTGGAGGTGGGAGATGTAACAGTTGGGATGTCTCCTCTAAACACAGTAACAGATATAGTCAGAGGTAAGTGCTGTCCTCATTAAGGATTAGAGTAACACACTATAGATAATAAGTGAATGTATGTAATGTTATGTCTGATCTGTTATGCACTGACTGTAAAATGAATTTCCCGTAAAGGGACGAAATAAACTAAACTAAACTAACTAAACTACTTATTTTTCATTCAAAGCTCACCCTCTGCCGCTGTCCACTGGAACAACCTCTATATTGGTGACGCGTGTAGTGCTGCAAGTGTAGAAATGTAAAGTTTAGGTTAGATGATGCTTATATGTTTTTGTTTGAAGTTATATGGCAATATTTGAAGTGAGCAGCCTCACCGGACGGGAGAAGAGATTTCAGACTTCATGGATTGAGGCAGAAGGGTGTCATAAAGACTATCCTCGGTCCTGCAAAGCATTATTATTATTATTATTATTATTATTATTATTATTATTATTATTATGTAATGGCCATAAAAACAATCTTCACTTCATGACTTTTCATGCAAAATAAATATTTATTGGAATATTTCTTTTACGTAGACAAGGTCCTTGTTGTAGTGGTAGTTTTAATATCTTTTCTATTGGCACGAATACAGTGTCTATCATGAGAGGACAGTGTTGTTTAATTAAAAAGTCTATTTCCAGCCATTTATCAAAGGTCAGTGCTTTCCACTTCTGTCTTGCTTGTAGTGCTTAAATGTAGAAACATGAAGTTTTGGTGAGAGGATACTGATTTTATTATTATTTTTTGTTTGTTTTGTTGAAATTAATTATATATGATAACATCCTAATTCAGTGGTATCACCTGACAGGAGAAGAGAGGTCAGACTTCATGGATTTGGGAATTGTCATACAGGTCATCCTCATAATCATTTGTCATATACCTTTACTTTATGACTTTTCATGCAATACAAATATTCAGTTGAATGCCTCAAAATGTGTATCTTACGTTGAGGGGGTCCTTGTAGTAGTCGTAGTAGTAGTTTTAATACCATCTCTGGAAAGGAAAACACGTGGTATGTTTAGCTGACTGACATGTATCTAAGGTCTTCTAAACAGTACTAGGTGCATTTTCTGTCCTACCCACTGTAGGATAAAACTCACCCATCATTGCTGGTTTTCACAGTCTCAGTCTTTGAGACACTTATTTTGCTGTAATGAAAAAGATAATATTACTTATTATGTAATTACTGATTGATTTAAAACAAGCCTAAGATTAAAAAATGATTTCAGGGGTTTGATTAGTGAACAAAAATATCACCTGTCTACAGTTGAGTAATCATTTTTGATAGACTTGGGGATGAGTGTATCAAAAAGCTGGTCCTCTGCCCTGCAGACAAATAATTTCAACAAAGGATAAAATAATAGTTTATATGTTGAATGGATGTTGATTTAGATAATAATATATATCAATAAACATATTATTAAAATCTTCCCTACATATCACATTCTTGGTCAACATTTTGTAATGGCATATCTTACACTTGGTTGGTGGTAACGGTTTTCTCAATCACTTTGGTTGACTTGGTAGGTGTATAGGATGAGTATGCTGTCCTGTGTGAATAGATGTGATAATTGAACAAACTTCAATCTTATCACAGATCAACGTAATGTGAACATAAAAAAAACATCAAAATAAAAAGCCCAGGATAGTCCAAATGTATCACAGTGCGATATTTTTTTAATTTTCTTAGTTTGCTATGATTTAAACTCCTCAGCAGAGCTACGCTACATAGATGATTTATGCTGTAGGAAACTGTATAGACATCACAGCATACTAGCAACAGCACGGTAAAAGCATCCAGATCTACGGAGATGCTGTGTCATGACTGTCAGCCTGTCAACTGATTTCTGTCTCATGCAGTACCTGTCTGCCTGTCACATGAAGACATCTTCTGTTCACAGAAGTAAGACAAGAGTCAAAATGCCTGTCAAGAGATGATGCCAGTACAGCTTAAACTGAGCGCTATGTTTTTACCCCTTGCTGGAAGTCTTGACATCGGAAAAGACCCGCTCGGTGAAGGTGTCAGTCTTTGTAGGTGTTTTAATCACAGGAGATCTACAAGCAGAAAGAATTAGTCATAACACTATAAGGCTTACTTTGCCATAGCATGATATACGTTGTGGATGTTGTAATGTCTGTTACCTGCTAACACTTTGGGAGGTGGTGACAGTGGTCTCAGTGGTCTTGCCATTCTTGGTGATGGAGGTGGTTGTGGTGCTAATAGAGGAATAATACGAACTTATAAAATGCCTCGGTGGGATATTGTTGATAATGGTTTGTTATAAGCATTCGTTTATTTACCTTGTCTTGGGTTCCTCTTTAACAATAGTCTTCGAGGTGGTGGTGCTGTGGTAACAATGATACAAGAATCCACAAATAGTGCCATAATATCCATGGATTCTCTATTGACTTTTACATTACTTTGTATATTATTCACTGTTGTATTGTAGTTCAAGTTCAAGTTCAAGTTCAAATGTTTTATTGTCAAATGCACATTACCCTACAGGGTATGAGAGCTTTACTTACGTATTGGGAGCGTCCTTCAACGATGACAATGTACTGCTACAGGAAAAGAAGGGCGTTTAGTTGATTTATCAAAAGCAATTAGATATTGTGCCATTAATGGTATCATTTTCAAAGTGTACCTCCTGGTGTAGGATGTGGTCTTCTGTCCATAGCTGGAAGGGAGTGTACTACAAATAGAAGAGTAATAATTCCCAATGAGTCTGACTGAAGTTATGTGCCTCATCTAGGTATCAGGATTGAAGAAATTAACAGGCAAAAGAGTGACAGTACTGTATGTGTGCTGAGGAAAATCATACCAACCTGCTCTTATTCAGCTCATCCTGACTTGTACTAAATCTGCAATCGGAGAGACAGTCTTGTGAAATAACCGGCAACAGTTCATGTCACAGCCTGCTTTATTAAAGGTGGCAAATTGCCAACACAGACGTCAGTTTTCAGAGCTTTGAATAAGAATACCAGTATGCTAATATTGGTTTTACCTCTTGGTGAGAGCATGCACTGAGGAGGGTGAACTTGAAACTTTGGGGCGGTTTGTTGCTTCAGGCTCAGTGCTATTAGCAAAAAAGATTGCAAACAGGATCAACCACCGTTGACTGAATTGGAATAAGGCTTGAACTTAAATAAGGACCAATGACTTATACAATCATCATTACACAGAATCACCACTCTAAATAATAATTTCTATATAAAAGGCGATGTTGAAATAAAATATCATAACATTAGTTTTACCTGTCAAGAGCCTCGTTGGACCTGTACCGGCTCAGAACACTTCTGCCAAAGTTGGGATCTCGGCTAAGGAGAGAGAAGATAATTCAACAATTCATTCACACTGGCTGAGATGAGTAAACATTCTAGTATGCATGACAAATGTGACAGGAGGCTCTGAGTAACTGAGGCATATTTTAAGATATGAACTCCAACTTACAAGCGTATTGTACACAAGTCACACCCAAGAGTTCTGCCATGCCCTAACTGCATGTTTAGTATGTGTGTATGTGTGCACACCTATGTGCTTGAGGGGTTGTGTATTGTTGTCTGTGTATCTGCCTTTATGTTTACATCAGCATGTGGGACTTACTCGACTGGTTCATCCTCCTCCACATCCCTCCTGATCCAGCTGCTGTCTTTCAGGAGAGATGATTTCTTCTTGCTATCTTCAATTGCCTGGCTGGGACTGGTGCTCTTGGCTGGGTAATGAAAGCATTAAAAGTGAGTTCAGAATGGTAGAGTGAGTTCTGTGGTAGAGTCCTTAGACCATAAGTTAATAACACTAACAAATCCACACAAGAGAAATTCTCAACATCTAATGCTGTACTTGTGGCCCAACTACCACATTGAGCTTTGGGTTGTAGAGAAAGAGAAGACTTGAATGAATGAATGAAATGATTAATTAATTAATTAATTAATTAATTAATTAATTAATTAAAGAAAGAAAGAAAGAAAGAAAGAAAGAAAGAAAGAAAGAAAGAAAGAAAGAAAGAAAACAGGGCTAAACACTGGGTATTTGTGTGAGTGCTGGCAAAGTATCTATGAAAAAGAGGAATCCCATACTGATCAAGACAGAATATTTGTCAATACTTACACGTCTGGGTGGTGTAAGACCTTCTTGTGTAGGACGACATTTTGTATCTTCCTCTATAAGTATAAAATAACCAAAAAACAAGAGGTCTTTATATTTCACCATAAACGTATACAAGCCACTAGGTGGTACTGTTGGTTACAGTAATCATGGAGGATGACTAGTCATGTACAATCTGCTGAATATGTTATATTGTCAAATGAAAGCAGACCACAATGGGCTTACATGCCAACCAGTTAAAGTTTCACTTAAATAGCTTACTAATTCATTTTTTCCCTCAGCATCATTCACACAATGTATACTATGCAGACTATTACAATGGATCCTTAAACATGCCTTGTCCATTCTGTCATTGTGCCAACAGTAGTTGTGCTCAACCCCTGCCTCAGACATTAAGCTCTAAACCTGTTTGTCTTGATCTGCCTCCATACGAATACACACCCACCCTCCACAACACACCTTCCCCAAACACTCCTTTGGCATTGGAACAGAGGGGCACATCAGCAACATTCCATTAGCCATTCATGGTAAGTATTAATGCCCCTCCCTCTACATACAGTATACAATATAGTAGGGACACTTGTCTATAAGCAATATTGTCACATGTATCTACAGCTGTAAATAAATTTGACTACTTGATGACTATCATTCTTTTTAGGAATATTATTGAGTGTTAGGAATGTGGACATTTAATTATTTATGGGAAGTAGTCATGTATATTTTGTGGTAATATACATGACAGCATCCTTTGAAGTTCAGCCAACAAAGGTCTAAATTTAGCTAGCTGAAACAGAATGCGCCTTGGTTATTCATGATCAGTTCTGACCTTTGTTGAAAGTAACCCTTTACGCTAATAAATCCAGTAAGGGCCGTATAAGACTTTTGAGTCTTATAAGACTGAAGTACACTATTGTTATTGACTAGTGTTAAAGAGAAACCGGAGACAAGGTAGATAAGGAATGCATATAACAAACCATTATTAACAAACCAATTCAAAATTCTAATAAAAATTCAAAATTGGTTCTAATCTAAAAGAGTGTCCTCTCTCCTGCATTCCTATAGGAGGTTTGGAGCATATTTTCCTGAGGGTGCATCAGATCAGATCCGATCAGTTCAAGTCTGTGATCCTGACATGGATTGGCAACCTGAAATGATTACTCTGTCACTGGCAATGTGTGATTTCAATGGCATAGGTCAAAGCAACATAAGCTGACAGCAAGGTTGGAATAGAAGTGACTGTGTGATAATATGTCTCTGTGTCTATGATGAATCAATACAGCAGTAAGACATATATCTGATTCCTCTACGGTATAATCAAATAAAAGCAATTTTGTAATGAATGTAACAAAGCACTGGTACTTATATAATAATGTATAATAATAATGTATATAATAACATCTCACATCCTCCTTTTCCATATGTTTTCCATACAGCACTACTGTACCTCAGCACAAAACATCAGGTCATGTCAAATAACTTAACAGCATACAATAAAATCAAATTGTCCAAGCACATTTTCACTCAAGTCTGAAATGTAGTTCACTAAAATTAGCAGAAATGATTAAGTCAATACTCTAGAAGAGAACGGCAGGCTACATACCCTTGCTGATTGCTCAACGACTCACGAGACAGCTAGTGAAAACTTTGACAAGAGCTCAGGTGTTTGCACCCGTCTGTTAGTCCCTCGTGCAGAATCACACCCTTGTCGTTCCCTCTACTTTTGACCTCGGGGGAGGAGATTCCGAGGCCACCTATGGGTGTGGCCTAAGACAACAGTCATAGAAAAATAAGTTCCTGTCTCTATCTCTCTCCTTTCTTATTATCTGGTCACCATGGTACTTCATTAGTTTCTGTGTATTTTGCTTGGAGGATGGCAGAGAATGGAATTAGGTGGAGCGTTGAAGGACTTGTCCTTCAACATTAGTGTCAGGGAAGCGCAGCTGTACAGTGGGCGTGGAGGAACCTATACACCTCTAATAATTAATAGGTAGATCATCTTTCGATACCAAAAATATAACATTTATAGAGTTTTGTCATAATACATGTTATGCACTTGTGTCATAACGTATTCCCTAGAACAGTATGATAAAAACACAGGTTGAGACTGAGAGGAAAGAGATTGTTTTGAGAATATGACGTGGTGTTATCTGATAGCTGTAACCTTTGAACTGCTCTGTAAAATGCTGTGTGACAGTTGAGTGGTACAAATTATATGACATACAGTTTATTTTTTGGTATGTAAACCTATTTTTCCATAATGCGTTTAAGCTTTAAGCTGTTTCAACAGCTATCATACAGATTTTAAATTGATTTTATGGTCTGCATTTGAGCAGTAAAGCTTGTACAAACATGATTTTGTGGTGATGAGAAAGAATGAGGGTAGTAATAATATACAGTAGTTTTCCATATTTACTGTGACATAATGCAATATATTTTTGTTTCAGCGTATAGAAATATTATTGACCTGCTACGTTGATGTGAAAAGGTGACACTTTTTGTCCTTCAGAAATATATTTTGTAATCTGAATGTGTACATTCATCATTGTGATGAAGCAATCAAATAAATATAAGATCGTCAACGACACTTCCATCATAACAACAACTTCTCCTATTACAAAAAACCTCAAACCTCCCAGTATCAGGAATGACACTATACCAACTAAGCCACTGGCCACTGATCCCCAGTCAGGTCATATTAAGTCATACGCAAAGAGACCCTGCATTAAAGGAGATGAATCAATGGGTAGAGCAGCATTCATACACTCATGATATTGTAAGATGCTTTGAATAAAGCTTATATAGCATATATTATTGATTATTACACTGATTAGGCTAAACCCCCAGGATAGACTGGATTAATGTCCAAAGGGGTATATTTATATATCTGAGCTTCTCCACAACAGAGATATAGAAGATGACCTCATGGCCTATAAACCATTGGCTAGAACAGGGCCTATTTGATACAACGAAGGCATATGTTATGAGGAAGACACTAATAAAGTAACGTTAGGTGAAGAACAGGGTGGAGCTCTAATCATTAGCCATGATTGTAGGCCTGGCTATTGGGAGCGTCTGAATGCGGTAGACTGAAAGTATGAAAGGTGCATAGCATGCAAGGGTGTGACAGAGCTGGTGACTGATATACTTGCCACTCCTAATCTCTCATAGCCAGGGCCAAAGTGAAAGGAATGCAGACTACATGCATTATACAACAATAAAAAAAACCTAAGTATGACTGGAGGGCAAGGGAAATGAACAGGAAAATAAAAATGAGATGAGAGATTTCCGTTAACAACATGCATTAACAACAATCACGAATTGTGACTGAATATCATTGGTGAATGCAAATAATGTACATGGACATATAATTGTACTAGACACTTAAATGAGCCCAAATTTATTCATGTGACATTTATTTTTGCAGGACATTTGTATTTGTGTCAGCATGAAACAGATGGCGAGTCATCAAAATTATTTCAGTGATTCCACAATAATCCTTCCCTGTGTTTTTTAAGTGAGGACGCACAGGGGGCGCCAGTGCTATCGTGGCTGAAAATACTATTTGAGCAACACCATTACAATAAATCAGTATGACAGGCCTCTAGAGGCAATAAATGTCCTGATCATTTCATATAACAATAGCCAAAGGATCTGAAATTAGGGCAGACTTTACCTGTTCCATTATGGACATAATAAACAGTGTTGAATATGATTTCATTTCTCTGGACACCATGGAAACAGAGCTGCATGGAGCACTGGACAGCACATCTGCATTTAATTTCCACATATTAATGCTGGGTCTATGGAGATGTACTGGTGAACATGATCAGTGCAACTCTACTGCACATTGAGAACTACCATAGTAGGTTTATACAGTACATTCCAGTTGACACACTGTTATTGGGATATGAGGATTGCAATATAATCGCGTGGATTAATAACAATTCAATAATACAACCCACCTATCTAAGCTTTATACATACCAGTCCAAGGAACTGGAATGTGTGTAGGGTAACTGGATTTCATCTGTGCCCGTTAAGCTCATGATTGTGACACTCTTGTCTGACCTGTGATGTCCTCTTGGCCTAGATGGAGATATTCTACCCCCCTCCCCTCCCCTCGCTGGGACAGAACTGAGACAAACAGGGGTTGATTGAGCAGTCTTTGGGAATGATTGTATCTTCAGTTGACACAACTTGATACCTACTCACTCTCTTTTTATAGCCCAATGTCATGTAACACGCTTGCATGTCAGTGATTTGTGATCCCGGATGCATATGGTGTTTAAAGTATATGGTACCATTCCCAAATGATTTGTAACCCAATGACAATTTTTTTCTATGTAATATTATTTATCTTTGTTCTATTTTTTCCCCCTACAACTTCATACTGGAGACTTAATAGTTCTACCGCACAGTTCTATGTTCAATTAGTCTAGTTGATTAGTCTTAATTGATACACACTGATATTGAGCATCATGACCTGGGAATGCTTCCTGGGTTGCTATGAGAAGAAACTGTAGACATACCCCTCGCTCCTCATTGGGCCACAGCAAAGCCTAGCAACCAATAAAGCACCACTGGGGGCTGTGTAAATCTTTTTCTCTCTCTCACTCTTTTCCTCTAACTCACTCAGTCTTTCTCTATATCTCTCTCTCTCTCTCTCTCTTTCTCTCTCTCACACACACACACACACACACACACACACACACACACACACAGCATGTATGTATGCACATACATTTACATATATGTAGATATATACATACATTGAAATGTTGACTTTAAAGTCAACCAGACAGTGACAGGACAGGCAATTGCAAATTGGGTCAAGATCCAGTGGAACCATTTAGCTAAAAAAAATTGTTGACTCGTGCTCATTCAAACATGTCTGTTACATCAATGTATCTATACATTTTTCATGAATTATGAAGGTCTGCACATGTTTTTTGCATGAGTAAATTTGCACGGCATCAGTGTGTTTTGAGTCTTATAGTACGACTGAACATCTGCATCTTGTCTGATGTTACAACCACAAATCAGATGAGCATCTCTCACTTTCTACCCTGGTATGTTCCCTCCCCCTCCCCCACTCATGTGCCATCTCTGTCAGGAGATGTCAGTATCACCACCACCACCACCATCATCATCATCATCGTCATCGTCATCATCATCCTGTTGCATAAATTATGTTCTTCTGTATTCCAATTTGATTAAATTTTATGGCAAAAAATAACATAGCATTTGGTATCTCTGCACAATGATGTCCAAGCCAGAGCAATTTTGTATATGTGACCTTGCAGGGTATTTTGATCTATGCCAGGCCTTTTTAACAAATGCAAGAGAGCAGTTTTCTTTTTTTTTTTACTGAGGCATGTTGAATGAAAAAAACGAGGCTTAATTACACACAAGGAGATTGAATCAATGTGTGTCTGGTTGTTATCCTTGCATAAGGTGTATGGAGACAGGTTTATGCTCAAAGCCCAGCTGAAATGTTTACCCAGTTATACAGTAGTTACAGGAGAGAATTGCATGAATACCCACACTGGCCATTGAGTTAATTGCTATGAAATGATAGTAGATGGAGCACATTTTAGAGAAGTAAAAAAGAAAGACAGCCACCTACAATATCAAAGCAGGTCTACTTAGATATAATGTTCTCATATTTTTAAAAATCAGCCCAGAGCTTCAGATTTTCAGCCAACAAAACACTTCATCACTTTTAAGTGAAATAATATCAGAGTGCTTATTATAGATCTAACTGGGAAAGGGCCAACATAGACCTGTGCAAAAGAACTGTCCTTGTCCTTATTCTAACCATAGGCATAATAGGCTATGCAAAATAAACATGCTTCCCCCTATCTATCATTCTAAATGACGCCTTGATATCTATGAAAAGTCATGGTTGTATCTCTTCAAAAGAGATGTGGCCTTTAAATAAAGAGTCTGTTCATCATAATAAATACATATATGGCATGAAATGTTGCAATAAATATGCAAAAAAAACATTTTTACAAAAGCTGGTATATAATCCATAATATAATTTCTTAGTTTAGCCACATGAAAATATCCCAGCATGCTTACTGCGAAACAAGCCTGAGCCAGGGGAGGGATGATGAAGCTAAGATGGCAGCTCAACTGAGGGTGCTGCCTCTCCGGGGTCAAGAAATATTCAAGGAACGAATGAAATCGAAAGACGACAACACGCCATTCTGAAGGGGATTTTGTAGTTCACACTGTTTCAAATACATATTCGTTATGGCTTGAGAATCTAAATTCCCGGGAGATTAGGACTTCGTTGACGCTCTGCCTGGATCGGAAGCTCATCTAGCACAGTTGCACCACCGGAGTGGCTCCAATTTACGCCGATAATTCTTGGGGATACTGGATGATAATCTCGCAATTTCTGCATGTTTTTGTGGACAAATGACGTGACGCGCACTCGTTTCAATGACAAATGGATTGTAAACATCGGCTAGTTATTATCTAGCTGTTATAGCTTTGATGTGATATATGCATTGTTCTCCAAAACGATGATGTGTGCTGCTGCGGCAGCGGCCGCCGGTGGAGGGATCCTGCCCTCCTCCTCCTCGCCGTCGGCGGGGCTGGGTGTCAGGGTCACTTCTGGAGCCGGAGCCGACTTCTCCACCATCGGTTCGGGTATGGGTTCGTGTCCGACGCCCGGAACCCAGTCGGATTGTCGGAGTCGGTACCAGCTTCTACTCTCAGGGCGTGCTTTGGCGGAGAGATACAGGAGGATTTATACCACGGCTATCAATGACAAAGAGCAAGGGATAAATCAAGGAAGGTGAGCGGCTAACGTGGAGAAAACTGTGTTACTGCCGAGGCTGGTCTGACATTTGTAATGCTAACGGCTAGCTCCAGATCTGTGGGTCGTCAGCCATCTAACGTTAGTTGGACATTAGCTACGACTCCTGAGCTAGCCGGGTTTTGTTCATGTAACGTATACACAGTATGTTCGGTGACCGACGAGTTAGCAATGCCAGCCCGCTGTTCGTTTTGCTAGGTAGCATTATTGGTTGTGACTTCCCTAGCTTGTTTCAGCCAGCTAAGCTAGTTTACTCAGGCGCGAATGTTTTGCAGACCGTTTAGTCCGGGTGCACAGAATATCGCATTCGCGTCGTTGATAGAGCCGTTGGAACGACAACTCCTCCCACTCGGGACTAGGGCGGCTTCAAAATCCGTATATCCAAAGCAAGCTAGCTGGCTAACGTTAACTGTCATGACAGCAGCCGTGTTGGTTTTTGTGTATTTGTTTTGGCTGGTAGCTGAGATGACTAAAAACGTAAACAAACGTGGATTCGAGCAATACATTCGTTTGTCGTGAAACACTCGAAACCCGTGTTGTCGGTTAATTGCTTGCCACCTATGTGGGCCCAACGGCGTCACTGTTCCTAGCTAACGTTACAGTACCGAGCATCAGCCCTTCCCCGGGTTAACGTACAACGCAGACGGTGTTATGTCCCGTTTAAAAACGGAGGCCACGATCACAGGATATTTCTGTAACTGCACACGTTGGAGACATTGTTACACAACGCTGGTCGTAATGCGTATTTTGGATGTGCTGAGTGATGAAAGGTGGTTGAACTCGCTTGGTTTTCTGGCACTAGCGAGTATATACGCTTACGTCATCTAGCAAGTCCGGTTGTGAAATGAGAAGCTTGATCGTTGCAGAACCCGCCCTCGCAGAACTGTGTTGTTATTCTCATACCCCATGTGCCAGAAATGGCCTTAGACGGGGACGTAGGCTAATTTGTGTCTAATTTGTGTCTCCATCACTGTAAATGCACCATTGTCATTTGCATAATCATATCTATAATTCATGCAGCTATACAATTTAGTAGGGAGGAAAAACATTTTATGCCCAGATACGGCTTAGACCCTTATCACAGATTTGTCATTTTGACTTGAACTTGTCAGCTCAGCTGACATACAATTTTCTTCTAAATCTTTGCTATGCAGAGTTGATCTGGCAGCATTTATAAACATGCCGGCTGAGATGCAAATAGACAGTACCTGAGACTAACCAACAAGGGTTAAACTGCCTCTGGAGCCCTATATTGTAAAGGTCTTGCTCTGTTTTACTTGTTGTTTAGTTTGTAAACACCAGACTGCTATTCCGGTCTGTGTGATTTCACTTATGAATGTGGATATTGATTTTAGCTAGGTTGTTCGTAAATAAGGTTACCACCTAGATTGTCACTGTATGCTCTAAGGACTGAAGAAATTGAAGCCATCAAAAATAAATATTAGAATTGACCCTCTCAGTTCATAACACAGAACACTCTTACCTTTTGAAATGTTTTCATCATCTACTTCTGACATTATGCCTATAGGCCGATGCTGACACTTTAAAAAATAATAAATAATATTATAATTAGCGTAATTATTTTAAGTACTACTAACCTATTACTTTTGCATATTGTTACTTTAACTGCTTCCTTGTTTTAAATAGCCTAATCAATAATTATTAGTAATCCCACAATTTGTAGTGGCTGATTTGTAAGTCAAGGGTAGGCTACTATCCATCAAAACCTCTTAAAACGGGCAGATGTCTATGTAAAATGTTGGCATTTGTTGAAACCCTCAAACATAGAAATTCAAATCACAGCAAAAGCTAACTTCTGCTTTTTCTGGGCTACGTCAAAATGTTCAAACAGTAAGTTGCTACCATTGCTACAGCTCTGACAGCCATGTACCCTACTCACCACTGTGCTGCTAGCAAAAGATATAGACCTGTTTTGTAATGGCAGAAAAGGTAGAACGAAATGACAGCGGGATAAGTTTTTACTATGTTTAAATTGTCATCTGACTTCCTACACAAGTGATAGGATGAAAAAGTGTTTCCCAACAATATGTCTATCCTAAATCACAATGTGTTGGCTAGGAGCTTTGCCTCCCAACTTTCTTGCACAATCACATGTATTATAAAACAAAGTCAAGCAGTCCAAAATAATGTTTTTAAGATTATGCTGTCATTGGCTATGCCCATAATGGAACTATGGATGTTTTTGTTTTTTTAACACTGATCACTGTGTGTTTTCAGGGGAAAGAAGGCTTTGAGTAAGAAGAAACTGAAAAGACGACAGAAGATCAAGTCAAAAGTCAAAGCAAGAACAAAGGTAAGAGACACTTGCCTGACAAATGGGAGAGCAAGATTAAGCTGCTCCTTCTGTGTAAATGCACTGTTATTACTGTATTGACATAAGGCTAAGGAGAATAGAAATTGTGAGAAGTTTTATAATACAAAGGCTACATTTTACTAGAGGTGTTTTTTAAGGTGATGAAAATATTTGGATTATTTATAAAACTAATCAAACTGTTCATCTATTGTGATGTTGGTTAAAGTGATCAAACAGTAGAGCAGTTGGCCACATAATGTGACACTATGTATTTTGCAAAAGTTGCAGGGGCTTTATCTCACTAAAATTGTATTATTGGAGCATAGCTATGGCTAAGATTCTGAGTACTTATTGTTCTAAATAGGTCAATCTGTAACACGAGGTATACTATAATATGCACATTAATTATTTTATCTTGTCTAGTTTGGCCTGTATTAATAAAATATCCCCGGCAGTTTTATTTTGCATATATATTTGCTTACACTATCAAGGCTCTAGGTATGTGTGGGCAGGTCCCTGCCTGCTGGTTTTACGCTCAATCAAATTAATTCAACAAATGGAGGATAAAGACATTACTAGATGAGATTCCCCTCTGTTACCTTTAAGACAGTTGCCAGACACACTGTTTTAATTGGCAGGTGAGGTGCCAGTGAGCCCTCTCACACATGAGTTGGAGACAGAGGATGAGACACAGTTCTGGGAGTGGCTTGGGCGCGATGGCCTGTTGCTGAGCGACCTAATGTGTTGCTCATCTCCACGGCAACAGTTGCCTGCCTCCGTCTCCTTCATTCAAAGAGGGAACCTTGTCTGTGTCAGAGACAGCCATGGCTGTGTGCACCTCCGTAGACTTTGCATTTAGGATGTAGGCTAATTGACTGATCTGAACTGATCTGAACTGAACTGTCAACAAACATAATCCAGTCAGATGATATTAGATGATTCACAGGCTATCCTACTCCAAGACTGAGCACGTATTCTGCTCTGTGGTGGGTCTGTCTGTTAGATTAACTTTATTACACCGTTTTGTTTTCCCCTGGTGTATAGGAGCAGCTTGCAGCCAAAGGGAAGAGAGATTAATGCGATAGCAGAGAAGGGCTGAGGCGCTACGCAGCTATAATCTCCTGTCCCCCTCTACCCTGACCTGCCTGCCTAGGGTGGTTTTGGGGCGGAGTGTGGTGGTCAGTTAGTCTCACTTCAGGGTGAATCATTCACTGAGTTGTAGGCCTAAGCACAAAGCATAGACTATAACCAGTAGAGTTAGCCAGGAAGGAGGGGCAAACAAGGTTGGCAGGGAGGCGTGTGGGTAGTTACACAGGCAGTCATGCTGTGTTTGGATGGGTTGCGCTCACTCTCTTGCTCTGTCACGCCTCTCACTCCAACACAGTCACAGCATGGTTTAAAAGGGCCTCTTCTCCGCCTTTGTCTGCTCCTGTGCTTACAAACACACAGGGGTGGAGTCGGGCGACAGAGGCAGCATAAACACTTGTCACACTAATGTGGAGGACGAAGTAGCCTAATGCGTTTTCTTCTGCACAGGAAAATGTATCCCATCTCTCCTTCAAAAGCCATAATATAATAATAATAATGTGATGGTATTAGTTAAATAATGAAATGTACTGTAGAGTAACATCCTGATCAAACTTATGATAGTGATGAGTTTATAGGCACTAGAGCCGAAACACCAATTTTTTAGGCTAGTCTAGGGCTACAGCTGAAATATTACATAAACATCTAACCTAGTCAAAGGCTAAGGCTGACTATAAACAGAGGTTTTGTCCATGAGACCATGATTTCATGGATGGCTTTTGGTGATATTAGATACTCCTGTTTATCAATGGGTTGACTGATTGGAAATTTGACAATGCGATGCAAATCCAGGGGCTTGTTTACTTTGCAAGGCAGCTGGACTCGCGAGATCACAAGTTCATCAATTGCGAGAATCTATCTTGTCAGGCTTCAAGTTAATGCGATTGTGGCCGAACCATAGCTGGTTTGGACCAATCAGCGTCCTATGAGGAACTACTGGCAGCTATGGGTGTGGTTTAGGTGTGACAACCTAATACATCCATAGCGATTAGTGATTAACTGTGATAGACGGTGATAGACAGATGGTTCATCCAATCACCTGCCAAGTATTTTTTGAAAGTGCCTGCCCTTTTCCAAACAGTTTCCAATGAAGACTACCCAGGTGGTTCTGTGTAACTAACCATCTGGCGCGTCAGGTTAGGGGCTCATGCCGTGCCACTGTTTTGAAAGACACCTGCTTTGGCTGCAGTGTTTGGGTAAAGGCAGCAGGTTGAAAGCTTGGAGTTGTCCAAGTGCAGTCAAGGACTCTTAACTAGCCTTTTCCAACGCATTTATGCAGCCATTACATCATCAACGATGTGCAGACAGAGACGCAATGTAGAGCATCAGACAAGGGTGGGATGGCTCAGCTTTCTCATTTACTCAACACCAGGCTGCTCATTGATTTGCTTCAATAGCACCAAGAGTGGTGAAAGATTGTGTATAGGGATGCGTGATACCACTTTTTCACTGTTGATACCGATTCTGAATCCTAAACTCTAAATATCAGCAGATACCGAGTACTGATCCAATCCGTTACTTTTATTGAACAGTACAGGCTTGGACCATTAGTTTGGGGTCATTGGATAAAAATGATCAAGATGTAATCCATTTTTCTCCATTAGAGAGATCTTACATCTTTCTATGTTTCAAAAATGCAGCAAAACAAGCTGCTTTGCTTTGATTTCTGACATGTTACACATGGCTCTAGGTATGGATTTTAGTATTGGGGAAATTCTCAGATACCGATACTAGTATCTATCTAGTATCTAGTTCTTATTGAAATTATTTTTTGTGTTATACACATTTTTTGTGTTATACCTGGTTTTCTGTTATATTAAGTATAAGGTGTCTTGCGTGCTTGATGATATAGCTCAGAGGTTTCGGGCAAATTTCTGATGATTTGTTCAGGCTTTCGAATTGAAAAGTCAGGCTCAGCTCTAGTGAAACCTGTCATATACAATTTTCTCTTGAAATGTGAGGACAATTTTTCAGCTGATATTATTCGCCTCTATTTTCAAGATGTCACCTCTCAGATATAGCGTCCCATCCAAGGAATTTGTGATTGCACCACATCGTTGTTTAAATCAAAGCCTAATTTTGGGTTACATACGGGCCTAAGTGGCCTTTCCCATAAAACATGGATGACAGACAAATTGTTCTTTTATGAAATGTCTGCAATCTTGTGCTGCTGTTTAGCCACTGAGCTAACAGTTTTGCTAGCAGTAGACTTGGATTGCTGACACAATGCAAGTACCAGCTTTTGCATACAAATTAATTTCCTTATTGCACTGTGCTTCTGACACATACTGTAGAGGGCCTATTATCTCAGCCAGCCACTGCATTCTACAATGTCATGATAACCAAAGGACTATCAGCAAGTCTAGCTTGAGTCATCTCTGTGTACCTGTGCAGTTTGTCTAACGCATCACATATTCAATTAATGCCAGAAGTAAGCTTTTGGGCTTTCCCAGTAGCTTCCTACATCACTGCTGGCTAGATTAGGCTTTTGGAAAATTGGAGCATCCCTTTGAGCTTTTCCGAAGGTTGTTTTTGTCTCTGTGTGGAGGTATGCCTTTAGCCAGTGGATTTGTACAGATAATGTTTTTTTGTCTTGTCTCATTCTCTTTGATAAAGTCAATCAGCAGGACTGAGCCAAAACGATTTCACAATTCTCTTGGGGCGCCATTTTATGTGGCCATAAGAGTTCTAAATCTCATTTAAATCTTATTGTAGTTAAATAGCAGACTAAGGTACATACCCATTATTCACCATATTGTGTGTTTGCGTATGCCTGATCACAGCCTGCATCACATAACTATACTACTAGACTATCTAAAACAAAAAGAGAGAAATGAAACAGGCATTAGGGTGTGGGCCACAAAAGCTGACCTTTCTCTCATTAGTGCCTAGGTTCAACACATCTTCTCTCCAGCCTTGTTTTTGTTTCGTTTTCGTCCTCCAAAACCCCATTACAACGTTACATTACAACGGTTCCATGTGGTAAATGGTTCTAAGTGCTCTTTCCAGGCACTGGGCTCCTTGCTGAATGCCACGGCTGTGCTGGAAGTGCTACCCTAGGGGCAGGGCAGGGGAGAGCAAGACACTACCGGCAGATCAGGGAGATCTCTCCTCCCCATTGATGTGAGCTGAAAATGAATGACCTCTCTCCCCAAATAGATGACATCACCCTCTGTCATTGAGATGCCATAAATGCAACACTGCAAGGGAGGAACGATCGATCAATAAGGTTCTCTAGAGGTTGCCTCCGGACTGTAGTTAAAGAATGTCCTGCTTGGCAGGAGGTCAAAGGCTGATTGATTCCAGTTTCTGTACGGATTTGATTGATAATAATGGTTATTGGAGTAAAGAGGCTGAAACTATGATATTATGATTGGTTTTATTCTAAATTCTTCCTTTCAGCTTGATTTAACTTATTGTGTCACTTGCCCATAGATATGGCTTAATGAGCCATAGATCTGACACCCCGAGATAATTACCATTTTTATAAAAGCCAGGGGCCATAAAGACCGTTAAGTAAATGGCTCAAGGTAAGCATATTCATTTATGAACCCAGAGGAGCGATGCTTTCTTGGATTTGTTGACCGTAGCTTGTTCTTTTTCATCCTTGTTCTTTGGTTCAGCTGTTTGTAAACGATTCAAGTTCACGTCCTTGTCCTTAGATTAGCCCAGAGCACACAGTGTATTAACCTGTTATTTGGCTGGATCTTCTCCCTCCGCTGTTAAACGATTAAAAGTGCCGTCCCCCAAAATGGTTATTGGCCTGCCTCTTGTGTTCATCCTTCCCCCAGCATTCATTTTTGCAGTCTGTTCTGTTTCTCTATCCTCTTCTGCTGCCGTTGCACACTTTTTATTCTTCTCTTTTTTTCACGCTGGGGGATGTAGTTTGTCAGCTAGACTGTCTTCTAACAGGTGAATGCCTGAGAAAATGTATTAACATATGCATTAACCTCTGGGGATCTCTCCATTGTTACTCCTTTACAGGTACAAATTTTGTTCACAATGTGCTCATTCACAATCTCTCACTTTCTTAAAATCCCCCCCCCCCCCCA